>CAUYQU010040635.1:0-85791 GCA_963574635.1 Cheracebus regulus
AACCTTGGACAAGACAATTAACCTCTGTGCCCTGGCTTCCTCACGTGGAACACGGGAATGTAATTATTAACCCTGGCTATCCTTCCGCACAGGATTGTTATAAAGGATTAAAATAGGCATTAAGTACTTTAAAAGTAGGCCAGGCACGGTTGCTCATGCCTGTGATCTCAGCACTCTGGGAGGCTGCGATGGGAGGATCGCTTAAGCCCAGGAGTTTGAGACCAGTCTGGGCAATACAGAGAGACCATGTTTCCACAAAAAATGTAAAAAAAAATAGCCAGGTATGGCGGCACATGCCTGTAGTCCCGGCTACTCAGGAGGCTGAGGTGGGAGGACTGTTTGAGCCCAGGAGGTTGAGGCTGCAGTGAGCTATGATTGCATCACTGCACTCCAGCCTGGGCAACAGAGCAATGAGACCTTGTCTCTAAGAAACAGAAACAAGAAGCAAAAAGGAAGACAAATGTTTGTCTGGTCGGGGTGAGGAATGGGGGCTTAGGTTCCTGGGTGCCTCACACCTCCAAGAAGTGCGGACCTACAGGCTGTGACAAGGAGACCTGGGAACGATCCCGTACCTGTGGGGCTTGCTTGGGTTTGGCTGGCATCTTTGTTACAACAGATCCTTGGAAGGAACAGAACTGCATTGTGTTTGTTTCGGTGGCAATGAAGGAGGAGCTGGGGAACCATTCAACTTGTTGGTAAGGACAGGGTTTCTGCCAGCCCTCACTGCACCTCTGTACAAATGAGGAAGTGCTGCCTCCTCTGCATGGACGCAGCCCAGTGTCAGGGCTCATGGCTTGGCAAATGAGGCGCAGGCTGGATTTCAGTCCTCACCTACCCTCTTGGCTGGGCAACGTGTGCAGTGAACAACCTGAACAACCATACTCAGAGGTGCTGGGTAAGGAACCCTGGGTGGTGGCAGCTTTAAATGAGGAGAGAGAAACAAACATGTAAAACCCAGGATTCTGGTAAGACAGAGCCTGTCTGGAAGAGGTCTCAGGCAGGAGGAGGAATTGCGAGTCCAGAGGTTGCTGGCACTCTTCCAGCCTCTGAAGACTCCTCTAATACTGAAGTTCTAGAAATTTCTGAGGGCAGAGACGGTATGGTATGATGGTTAAGAGACCTGAGCTCAAATCTCTGCTCTGTCCTTTGAGCAGAGCTGTGTGGCCTTGGGAAAGTGACCAAAGCCACAATTTCCTCAACGGCAAAATGGGCAACATCATTAAACAAAATAAAAGGTCTCAGCCCAGTTCGAGACCAGCCTGAGCAACATAGTGAGACTGCCTCTAAAAAAAAAAAAAAAAAAATTAACCAGGTGAACAGAACAACCTTGGACATTAGCATGGTGCAGGATGCTCCCTGCCTGTAGTCCCAGCTACTTGGGAGGCTGAGGTGGGAGGATTGCTTGAGCCAGGGACGTCGAGGCAGCAGTGAGCTGTGATCACATCACTGTACTCCAGCCTGAGAGACCTGAGAGTGGGACCCTGTCTCAAAACAGAAAAAAAGATTTAAATATAAAAGAAAGGCCTCTTTGATGAGATGAGATGGTGCAGTGGCCTGGTGTGTAGTGAGCGCTGGTTTAATGCCTCCTGGCACTGTTCCCACCTCAGCAGGTGGGAAGGCATGAGCTTGGCAGCCCTGAACCTGCCCCCCACCTTGTCCTGGCACCCCAGCTCACCCTCGAGTGCAATGATGGCGAAGTCCTGGGCGGTCTGGGCCTTGCGGGTGGCAAAGCACTGGTAGGCCCCGGAATGGCTCTTCTGGGCCGACGTGATGAGCAGCGTCTCGTTGCTGAGCCCGCGGATGGAGATGGCCTCGCTGGGCAGCACCAGCTCCGTGTTGCGATACCAGCGGATGGTGAACTCCGGGGAGCCCGTCAGGGCACAGGAGAGGATGACCGTGCTGCCGATGCCGGTCTTCAGCTTCTTTGGTGTCAGGGTCACATGAAGGGGATCTGGGCCGGAGAGACATGAGGGGAAACGGGAGGGAGGAAAGAAGAGAAAAGGGGCTTACAGTGGGTGGAGTGCGGCTGGGGGTAGTCAGGGGTCACAAAAGGCCCGGGTCCTGCCTCCAGACCCCTTGTGTGGACGGGGACTGGGGAGTTCCTCACTCTAGGTCCCAGATTACTCTTTGTTAAATGGCAGGCGCAGGCTGAGGGAGCTCTTTGTACTTGTTGTTCTGATGGCCTGTGCTCCCCTGAAGCGTGTCCCTGTGCCCAGTGAGAGTGTGACGCTCCCTCTGGCTCACTGAGAAGGACGGAGACTTGACTGGCTTATTATCCTCCTCACGACCCACCCCAGAGACTGGGGAGGCACCCTTGGCCCAGCAGGCTGCCTCCCATACCCACAGAGATAGCCCATTGCTACATGCTGCTGGTCTGACTTCCTCTAGATGGATCTGTGGACCCCATGCTTAGCATCCCCCCGCTTTGCCCCACTATAGGGCTAGAGCTCCCAACCTGGATCCATGCGGCACACCTCCCTGCCTTCCCCCAACTAACCTCCGTGCTGCAGCTGGCCACTGTCTGCTCAGAACTTCCATGACTCCAAACAACTCAGCATGGCGTCTGAGGCCCTCAAGGCCCCAAGGACCTGACTCTAGGGGTCTAAAGGAGTTCCATTATCACCAAAGTCATACAGTCTTTAGAACACCAGCAAGCTCCCTGTGATTTCTGTATACCCTGGGCTGCTTCTGGGCCCAGGGCCTCACCTAGAGCATTCTTTGCCTAATTCTTACTCATCCTTCACATGGTGTCACCTTTTCCAGGAAGCCTCCCTGGACATCACTCCCCTTCCCAGGTTGGGCTACAGATCCCTTCTTGAGCCCCCCTGGGTATAACTCATACCATAATGAGCACCTGTTTCTTCATCACCTCTTCTGTGTCTGTCTCTCTTTCCCTCTGGACTGTGGGCCGCTTGAGAGCAGGATGAGATCTCTCAGCTTCATCGGCCTACCATGACCTGAGTCATTACTGATGGTCTAACTGGCTTAGCAAGCCATTTACTAGCTCCAAAGTGACCTCTCCTTCATCTCTATGGGCTAGGTGTTCTGTATGGGGGCTCAGGCTCCCTGTATAGCTTGGTACTCCAAGTGAGAAAGCCTGCAGGAGAGGGGAAGATTGCAAGCTCACGTGAGCCAGGTGCTGCCAAAGCAGACATGACTGCATGCGTGGTTCTCCCTGCTCGTTTCCCAGAGCCTCCGCCCGATGTCCAGAACTGTCAGTGCACATCGAGGCAGGTGGCCTCCTGCTCATCCAGGCACCAGGTGGAGTTCCCGGTGCTCTGCCAGCCACTGTCTCCTCACTGCCTCTGCGTGGGTTTGGCACAGGTTGGGTGGGGGGCTTCATGGAGGAATAGAGGGATATGGAAAGCATTGCTTTTCTCTCCATGAACCTGGCAGAGAGAGGCTGTAGAGAGGCTGGAAGATGCAGAAAAGTCATGTTGATTCCCCTTGAATCTTGGTGGTCCAAACAACCCTGCTGTAGGGAGGGGCAGGGGGCTGGGGATCAGAGAAGATGCATTCAGGGTCAGTGTGGGCGTGTACACCTCTGGAGGTGGTGACTCGCTATACATGTGTGAGAGTGTGTTTGGATATGGGCACGTTGCTGCGAAGGGATTGTGTAGCTGTGCATGTGTGTGGACACCGGGGAGGTGGGCAGGCGCATTTTCAACATGTGTGCCTGTGTCTGTGTGTGTCTCTGTTTGCCTGTATGTACTGGAGCAGGAGCTGTGAACACTGCATTTACCTACAGAAAAGTTTGCTAATTTTCCAAGGACTTGAGGGTGTGTTGCCCTTCTGACCTATTGAGAGAGAGAGAGAGAGAGAGTGTGTGTGTGTGTGTGTGTGTGTGTGTAGAACAGGAGGGTAGGAAGGAGGTGAAGGTAATATTGGAATAAACTTTTTCTGGTAGTACTTAGGGCAAGAAGGGCATACCAATCCTGATCCTCTGTCTGCTCTGCTGTCCAGGGCTTGTTTGTACGAGAGGAACCCCCAGGCCCCTGAAGTGGGGCTTGCAGTGTTTTCACCTACGCATTTGTACTGTGCACTGCCGTCCCAGAGCATTTCTTGGGGCTCTTTCTGTTCTTCCACCTTGACAGTGAGTTTGTGTTGCAGGGTGCTCTTCCGGGCACCGTAGATAAACACAGTCCAACTCTCAAAACTCTCTTCACTGTGGGGAAGGAGACTGAGCCCTTATCTGGGCTGGGGGAGTCAGACACTGGGCCCAGGACTGGGCTCTGCTGTGGTTCTCTGGTCAGCCTGATGGTCTGCAGCCTGCCGTCCTATGCTCACAGTGGGTGGGATGTGGGATGAGAGCTTCTCTGGTTAACTCCCTTGGTAAAAGGAGTGTGGCTTTCTCAGGATGGGGGGTGGGATCACCTCTTTCCACTGCCCATGTTGAATGACCCTCAAGATGCTGTCAGTAATGACAGCTTCATTCCTTTCCCATGAGGCATGGCGTTTCCTCCAGGATCTCCAGATCCCAGCCCCAATACAGCCTAGAGAGACGGGAACTCAGAGAGTCAGACGCTTGGTGCTGGAGCTAGAAGGAACCTCTTCATTTCACAGATGGAGACCCTGAGGCTGGGTCACACAGAGTGGGCAGAGGTGGGGTTTAGGTGGAAAGGGGTGAGCTGGGTCTCACAAATCCTCATCCAGAGTGCTTTCCGGGGCATTCGCCCATCTGCTTCTACCCTCTCTGCCTGCCTGGGGGGCTCCTCAGCAGCAGGGGTCTGCTAAGACCACCTACTCTCCACACCAGCTCCTTGGACCCCTAGAAGGAGCAGGAGGAGGAATAGGAAGGGACCAGGGTTGACATCCAGCTGGAAGGCCCTGACTTGCTTGTTTATGGCCAGTGTCTGCCTTCCTACAAGCCCAGAAGCCCTGCCCTCATGGCTAGCACGTCACTCTCACCCTCCTCATCCCACTGGAGCCTCATGACCTCTGGGAGGTAGGAAGGCTGGGACCACATTTCCATTTTACAGAGAAGGGCACTGAGCTGATGGTCACGATTATGTGATTTGCCCAAATCCAGTTACTGCCTGCTAATGCCAGAAGCAAAAGGCAGGCCTCTTGATTTCAAGCCAAGGGCTTTTCCAGGACCCAGACTGCCTTCCCCAGTCAGGCTGGGTTACTCCCAGGGCCTTGGCAGAGACAGGTGCAGCTGTCAACCACACTCCTTCCCTGACCCCTGTGGTGCTCTCACAGGTTCCTGGGGCTGTAGAAGGGGCTTCCCTGACTCACCAATGACTGTGAGGGTGCCTGTGGCCTCTGCTGAGCCGAAGGTGTTGGTGACCTCACAAATGTAGGTGCCGCTGTCCTCGGTCCTCAAGTCGCTGATGGTCAGTCCTGTGATGCGCTTGGTCCAGCGGCTGTCAGCTGGGAGGGGCCGGCCATCCTTGAGCCAGCGGATGGCGGGGATAGGGTAACCCGAGGCAGTGCAGGGCAGCTCCACGGTGTGGCCAGCCCACACTTCCTGGGAGTGGAAGCCGTCCAGGATGGTAGGGATCGACTCAGCAGGATCTGGAAGGCAGAGAGGGTGGGCAGCCCTGGCCAGCCCCGGGTGGATGCAGCAGGGCTCGGGGAGGGAAGACAAACACCCAGAGAGGCGCCTGCGGCCCACTGGCGCCCATAGCGAGCAGTTTCCCGGGTGGCTCCAGAGGAACATTTCAGGAAGGGTGCACTTTGTCTTCTGTGCTCAGACCAGACTGAGCCCCAGACAACCTCGACTGAGATTTCCAGCAGGGGCTGGGAGGAGGAGAGAATATGATGGAGTTCAGGGCTAGAGTGACACACAGAGGACAGATGGAAGAAGGCGGAAGAGAGCAAGTGATGCAGGGAGGGAGGAGGTGTGCGTGAGAACTCCTTCCCCATGCAGAGTCCCTGGATTCTTTTTTCTTTTATCGGGATGGAGTCTCGATTACTCTGTCACCCAGGCTGGAGGGCTGTGGTGTGATCTCACTGCAACTTCCCCCTCCCAGGTTCAAGTGATTTCTCCTGCCTCAGCCTCCCAAGTAGCTGGGCCTACAGGCACACACCACCACACCCAGCTAATTTTTGTACTTTTAGTAGAGACAGGGTTTCACCATGTTGGCCAGGCTGGTCTTAAACTCCTGACCTTAGGTGATCCACCTGCCTTGGCCTCCCAAAGTGCTGGGATTACAGGCATAAGTCATGCCCAGCTGTGTCCCTGGCTTCTGGCCCAGGCTCTAAAGTAGTACATGTCATGATGTCTCAAGTTTGCAACTTATAGTAAGTATCTCTCTGGGCCTACTGGGAAATGGAGGACGATCTATCTGTTCCTGCTCTGTCTTCTGCCTGAACTCTGGACAGACTCGGAAATGACCAGTGCATTTCCACCAGAGTCTAGACGGACCCAAAAGCCCCACGGGTCACCCTCGACAATCCCCGATTTTGCATTCTGGAACGAAGAGAAACCAGGAACTGTGAGACCTGCGGCCTGAAGCCACAGAAAACCATGGCCCCTGCAGGCAGGATTCTGTGTGCAATGCCCAGGCCATTTCTGAGTGGTGTCCCATCGGCCCTCTTGGGCTAGTTCCCACCCGCCAAGGCCTCCCTATGTTTTCTGCCCATGGGGGACCTCCTCCTGCTTTAAACTTTACCAGGATCCCCCTCACCTACATAACACACCTCCACTGCTTATCCTGAATGCCAAGGCTGTCTATGATCTGGCCCAACGAGTCTGGGTCTGCCTACACTACCCCCTGTCTCCATGGAACCCTCCAGTGGTGTGCTGGGTCACCTGGGTCATCTGGATGCCTGGTGAGCCTGTCCTGCCTGGCAGCTCCTACTCGTCTCTCACAAACCAGCTTAAATGTCACCTCTTCTGGATGCTTCCCCCAGGCCACCCACAATGACTCCTACATATTTTTCTTTTTCTTTTCTTTTTGAAGAACTCCCCTTTATTTTAAAAGGTCAGGCATGGTAGCTCATGCCTGTAATCCCAGCACTTTGGGAGGCTCAGGTGGGAGGATCACTTGAGCCCAGGAGTTGGAGACCAGCCTGAGCAACATAGTGACATCCCAACTCTACCAAAAAGCAAACAAACAAACAAACAAGACTAGCCAAGTGTGGTGGCACAAGCCTGTGGTCCCAGCTACTCAGGAGGCAGAGGTGGGTGGATCAACTGAGCCAGAGATGTGAGGCTGCAGTGAGCTGTGATGCTGTGATTGTGCTACTGCACTCCATCCTGGGCAACAGAGCAAGATTTTGTCTCAAAAATAGTGGTAATAATAGTAGTAATAATATTAAAAGCTTTACTTTTTTTTTTTTTTTAGATGGAGTTTTGCTCTCGTTGCCCAGGCTGGAGTGCAGTGGCACGATCTCAGCTCACTGCAACCTCCGCCTCCTGGGTTCAAGCAATTCTCCTGCCTCAACCTCCCGAGTAGCTGGGACTACAGGCGCATGCCACCACGCCCAGCTAATTTTTGTATTTTTAGTAGATGTGGGGTTTCACCATGTTGACCAGGATGGTCTCGATCTCTTGACCTCGTGATCTGCCCACCTCAACCTCCCAAAGTCCTGGGATTACAGGCGTGAGCCACTGCACCCAGCTAAAAGTGTTTTAACAGATAAAATAGATAATATATGCACTTGGCAAAACTTCAGAAAGTATAGAAGAGCTTGTCATGAAGGGAGTCTCCCCATCCCCTGACCCTCCTGCCCTCTGCCACCCCACCTGCCTCTCTAGAGGCAGCCCTCAACAACACCGCCCCTTCCAAGGGCAGTCAGCAGCCGGAAGACCCTGAACTCCTTAAGGCAGTGTTAAATCACTGCTGTATCTCCCCAGGTTGCTAAACCATAAATGTCTAGGGAGGATGCCGGTATGGGCAGGCTAGTGGTCTGTTTTTCTGGATGGAAATCCACATTGCAGAACTATATAGACTTGTGGAATTATAGAGCTGGCTTAGGGAGCTTGAGGCATGAAGAGATGAGAATGCTGAGACCAGAGATATACAGGGACCAGCCAGATCAGAAGCCAGGAACTCCCCACCCTTGTTCAGTAAATGGCATCTGAGATGGAATAATCTAAAATCCAAAATTTTACTTAGGAGTAGATGGTGGTCCCTTCACTAATGGGAGCTTTCCTCTGCTCTCAGCAATTGCCCCAGAGAGGGGTTGGGGTGAGAATTCTCCTCTCTAGGGGTAAGAATCTCTGCTCTCTTCCCACCTACCAGTGCTTGACAGGGACTGCCTGTGGGCTAGAGAAGGAACCCGGTCTGGGAATCAGGGTCTCCAGGGGCAAGTTCTGCCTGGGTCACTGGGAATCCCTGTGACCCTGTGACCTTGGGCAAATTTCGTGATCCCTTAGAGCCCAAGTTTCCCCACCTGCATGGCAGAGGTGATAACATTGCCTCCAGACCTCACAAGGCCATTGCAGGCAACCAATGGTATAGGTGTGCGGAAGCACTCTAGACGCTCAATCCAGTTGCAGATGCGTGGGACAATTACTATCTAGAACTCATGCGCCCTGCCTGCCAGATTCTGCAGCCTCTTCTCCCACCCCCAACCCGGTGGGAATGGCTGGGATAAACAAACCCGGTGCCAGGGAAGAATTACTCAATGTGACACTTAATTGATGCAAAATACACAAATTCCGTGGCACACCGCAGAATTTACAAGCGGAGGGGCCATCAGGGCGGTGGAGGAAGGGGCGGGGGGAGGGAATTAATCACCGAGGCTCAGGCGTGAAATTAAATTCTGAGGGAAAGAAACCTCTTTCATTACTCCAGAGCAGAAGTAAAATGCTGCGGCGTGTACACGGCGACAGCCCCGGGGGGACCGGGCGCTGCTGGCACTGAAGCAGGGCTGAGGGAGACAGATGGTCGGGCCTGAGAAACTGCTGGGGGTGCACTGGAGCTGGGCTGGGCTGGCTGGGGGTCTGAGCTGCCCTGGGGAGGCTCCTGGGGCCCCCCATAGCCAGCTGAACAGTACTGCTGTGGTTAGGTGTTTAGGTGGTTAGGGCATTGCCAGGAGCATGGCTTCAGCACCTGACACTGTCCTTCGAGAGCTGGGGGATCTGATTCCAGTCCCTCAGCCTCTCTGGCCACTGGTTTCCTCCTTTATAACTGCAGATGAGAATGCCCATCCCACTGAGTTGTTGTGGGGACGAAGTGAGTTAACACACCTGAAAGCACTTGGTAAGCTCTAAAAAAGCACCTAGAGGTACAGAATGATTATGATTAGGTTGTGTTTTGTGGAGGCGCAGACTATTCTTGCAACTGCCTCGGCAACGTGGAAAATACAGAAAAATGAAAGCTGCCCTCCTCCCCTACCGCCAAGCCTTGGAAATGTAGTAGGAGTAACAATGTAGCAACCACAGAACAACAATCACTGACAATAATAGTAGAGCTACCACCTGTCTAGTGCTTCCGCCTGTCCCGCGCTAGCTAAGCTTTGTATAGGCATGCTTTATTTATTTATCTGAGACAGAGTCTCGCTCTGTCACCCAGGCTGGAGTGCAGTGGTGCGATCTTGGCTCCCTGCAACCTATGCCACCCGGGTTCAAGCGATTCTCTGCCTCCGCCTCTGAAGTAGCTGGGATTACAGGTGCATGCCATCATGCCCGGCTAATGTTTGTATTTTTAGTGAAGACGGGGTTTTGCCATGTTGACAAGGCTGGTCTTGAACTCCTAGCCTCAAGTGATCCACCTGCTTTGGCTTCCCAAAGTGCTGGGATTACAGGCCTAAATTACTACGCCTGGCCTTTCTTAATAGGCGATATTCTGTTTCATTCTCACCACAACCCAGTGGGATTATGTTTTGTTACTCCCATTTTCCAGATGAGGAAGCTGAGGTTTGGAACATTGTTTTATGCCAGGCTGCACAACTTGTGAGTGTTGAGGCAGAGATGGAAACTTTGGTCTAATTCATAACTGCCGTCTTAATAATGCACCTCGTTATCTCTCCCCACCCCCAGCAACTTTAGCATTGAGTGCTGAAGAGAGCATACATGTGGTTCCTGTTCTCATGAACTGATCATTCTCACCTGCAACAAGCCCCAGGCGCTCTCGGGGCCCTGGCCTCTAGAAACTGAAACATCTCAGCTGACACTGGTGCCCTGGCTCTCTCTGGGGACTGATCCCCAACTTCAGTTCTGAGGAGTGGATTGGAAGTGCATTGGGGAGGGGTGGGTGAGCCCGAGGTGGGCTCTGGGCTCCCCAGTGCCACCGCCCCCTCTGCACTGCTTGCTCTGGTATCAGTTGCATTTTTGCCGAGACAAGCAGCTTGCCGATCGCCTTGTCACATCCCATCACATCAGGGTCCGCGTCACTGCACGGGCCCCCTCCCCATAGGCCCCCTCTCTCCCTTCCTTTGTCTCTGTGCACGTCTCTCCATTCTGCCTTTTCCCCTGCCCTATGCCAGTCTCTCTCTGTGCTGGGGCCTCTCTCGTCTGTCTGGGTACCATCTCATCTTCATGCCCGCTTTTCTATTTGGGCTTTATCTTTGAGTCTCCTCCCCCTCGCCCCTTCTCCTGGAAGCTGGTGGTGAAAGAGGAGGGGAAGAAGGGCTGGCATGGCCTCCAGTTCAAAGAATGTCTCTTTTTGAGGGACTCCTGCCTAGTGCCCCCAAAAGCTAGAGGTCCAACCAGGAGACTGAAGGATGAAGGGGCCAGATGTTCGTGGAGGGGAAGGGAGTAGGCATGCAGGAGGGGGATTTCTGTGCATTTCCTACATCGCAGAAAAAAACATGCAAATGAGATGCAAAACACCATACAAACAAGTCCCTGTAATTTTGAGGCAAGCCCTTTGGAAATTGGGCTTCAGATTTCAAAGTAAAGCCACAAAGATGGGGCCGCATGGAGCAGCCCTGTCCCCTACCCATATGACAGCACAGTTTCCCTTGGCATTGATTAATGCCATAAATATTTACTTGGCACCTACTGTGTGTTAGGCACAGGGCCAGGTGTTGAAGACACAGGGGTGAATCAGGAGCCGGGTTGTTGCCCTCCCAGCTCCTGATCTCCTGGCTTTGCCCCACGTATGACAGACAAGTGGGAGGGGTCCTGGAGAGAGTCATCTGTGGGTCAGGGCAGAGCTCATCACCAACCACCAAACTCAGGCCAGAGCTCTGAGCGCCAGAGGCAGACAGACTCAGAGCAGTCACCTAGTCTGGCTCCTTTTCCAGAGGCCTGGAGAGGCTGCTTGACTTCATGAGTCTAATCCCAAAAGCCAGGTGTTCTGACTTAGTGTTCATCCCCATTCCAAAAACTCCAATCTCAAGACAGAGATTTTCAACTCACAACCTACAAACTGTTAGGAGGTTGTGAAATCCATTTGGAGAGTTGTGGCCAGCGTTTATAGAAATCAGAATAAGATAGAATAGAGTAGAAAATTTCAGGCCGGGCACGGTGGCTCATGCCTGTAATCCCAGCACTTCGGGAGGCCGAGGTGGGCAGATCATGAGGTCAGGAGTTCGAGACCAGCCTGACCAACATGGTGAAACCCCTGTCTCTACTAAAAATACAAAATTAGCCTGGCGTGGTGGCGCATGCCTGTAATCCCGGCTACGTGGGAGGCTGAGACGGGAGAATCACCTGAACCCGGGAGGCGGAGGTTACAGTCAGCCAAGATTGCACCATTGCACTTCAACCTGGGTGACAGAGCGAGACTCCATCTTAAAAAAAAAAAAAAAAAAAAACGGAAAGAAAGAAAATTTCATAGCGCCTTGCCATGAGCGTGGTAGAAAATGCCAGTGTGCATCACACAGGCTCTGATAAGAACATCTGTCTCGGCATTACGGTCAAAGAGTTTGGAAACCCCTGTTCAGAAAGCCTTCCTCGAGGAGCGCCTCTCTGTGCCTGCAGCATGGATGTGGGCATTCAACTGATTCCTTCTATGGGGTCCTGTAGCTGGAAGGACCCCGAGGCCAGGGGCCTAGAGTTTGAATTCTGGCTGTGGCTCCCACTGGTTAAACAGCTCTGGCAAGTCACTGGGCTTCCCTAAGGTTTGGTTTTCTCGCCTGTAAAAATAGGGGGAACAGCACACACCTCACAGGGCTATGACAGTACCTGACAGAAAGCAAATGAGGGCATCCCAGATACACAGGGGGATTCGATAAATACCGGCTTCCATCCCTCCCGAGAAGCTATAATCACCCCAGAACAAGAATCCTTTATTCCACTTAGAAATATTTTGTTTATAAATTATGTTCTGCTTGCTTTCAAACGTTGCAAGGTGGCCTACAACAAAATATACACGTGTACTCATTGATAAGATAGAGTCCTCAGGCTGGGCGTGGGGCTCATGCCTGTGATCCCAGCACCTTGGGAGGCTCAGGGGGGTGGATCACCTGAAGTTAGGAGTTTGAGATCAGCCTGGCCAACACGGTGAAACCCCGTCTCTACTAAAAAACATAAAAATTAGCCAGGAATGGTGGCACATGCCTGTAATCCCAGCTACTCAGAATGCTGAGGCAGGAGAATCACTTGAACCCAGGAGGTGGAGGTTGCACTGCGCTAAGATCACGCCATTGCACTCCAACTTGGGCAACAAGAGAGAAAGCCCGTATCAAAAAAAAAAAAAAAAAAAAAAAAATTCTCAAAATCACTTAGAAGCAAGGAAATGCAATCCATCCCTCCCCTGCCCCCAAATCGACACTAATAGTTACTATGAGTATCGGATTTTATCTATGAGCTTCCTGTCAGGGAAGGCAAAAAAAGGAAAAAGAGGGTGGGTCTCATAGTCCTCATTATTTGAAAATGAAAACATAACAAAGAGGTCTTCCTTGGTGGTTTCGGTACTTGTTTCCTTTCATCTCTTTCTCTGATTTCCTGAGTACACAGGGGGCTCCTTCAGCTGTGGTGGAACGGACACGCCAAGTTCCAGGGATGGCCTGGTGTCCTCCCTCCCCAGCCCGCCCCATCCTCCCCAGGCCCTCTCCCCTACCTGTTACAGAGAGGCGTGCGCCGTTGCTCTGCCGGGTCTCCCCGCTGTACTTGTGCTTGGTGATGCAGCGATAGGTAGAGAGGGCGTCCTCCTTCTGCACGTCAGAGATGTACAGCCCACCATGGTAGGTAATAAAAAACCTGTTTTCTGGAGACACAATCAGGACATAGTTCGTTACTCCTCTGTCTGGTGCCGCCTCAGAGGCAGGGTAGCGTCTCTGACAAATGAGGATTTTCACACGAAAGCAAGATGACAAACAGAAATTATAGTAATTGTTCCTTTCAGTATAGATGCTCCAGAGTTTAACAGAAAGAAGTTGGGCTTTAGAGTCAGACTGAGAACTGTGTCCTGATTTGGCTCTTCTACTTATGGGCTGTGTGACCTTGGGAAAGTTACTCAACCACTCTGAGCCTTATCTGTACAAAGTCTGATTAAATAGCTCTGGCAAGTCGCTGGGCTTCCAGGGAAGCCAGTACAAATAATGGTGTGGATGTACAGATTTAGAAAATGGGGCCAGGTGCAGTGGCTCACATCTGCGAGTCTCCCAATGCTTTGGGAGGCTGAGGCCCGGAGTTTAAGACTAGCCTGGGCAATATAGTGAGACACTGTCTCTACAAAAAATTTAAATAATTAGCTGGGTTTGGTAGCACACGCCTGTAGTCCCAGATACTCAAGAGGCCAAGGCAGGAGGATTGCTTGAGCCCAGGTCAAGGCTTCAGTGAGCTGTGATCACACCACCATATTCCAGCCTGGGTGACAGAGTGAGACTCTCTTCTCTAAAAAAAGTAAACGTAAAAAGAATAAAGTGGCTGGTGCAGAATAAGCCCTCACTAAATGAATATTAGTTCTCATCTTTCCTACCTCTTTGCAAGAGTTTGCAAAGCTCATTCATATTCTTTGTTCGTTGGCTTTTACCACTGTTTGAGGAGCTAACTCCATTTTACAAAGAAGGAAACTGAGGCTTGTAGTAAAGTGACTGGCCCAGGTCACACAGCCAGGAAGTGGACTGGAACTTCTGATGCCCAGTCCTTCCTCTGCTTGGAACTAAACATAAGCCTCAATCCTCTTCTCTCAATTTAAATCATTTAATCACTCAACAATTATTGAAGCAAAGCTATACTAAGATGGGGACAAGGAGGGGCAGAGACACAGGATACACAATAATCATTCAGACAGTTCTCGAACACCCATTGTGTGCAAGGCAGAGAAGGGGACAGGCACTATGCTGTCTGCCTCCTGCCACTGCCTTAGCCATCTCCGCCCCGATGGTTGGGACTTGGCAGGGGAGCAGGAGGCACAGGCAGCAGTGTGCCCACTTTGCGACTGCGACACAAGACCCCTCCCATTGCAAAGGGGAAGGGAATTTCCTTGTCTAGGGTCCTAAGGCTCACCTTGACCTTGAGCCGATAAAGGCTGATTTAAAGAAGAAAACTGGACTTGAGGGTTGGGGAGGGGTTTGCACTGGATTCCTAAACTCATGACTGTGTCCTCCCACTGAGGCCAGACTGAGATGGAGAAGCGAACTCTGGGGTCCTCTGCCTCTGCTTCGGGGGTTTCCCAGGCAGACCTGGAGGGCCCGGACTGCCATTTCCATTGAGAAAGGACCTTGGGATCAGGATAGTGATAGTGACTTCTGAGCCACAGAGGAGAGTGTCATGCTGAACCCACGGGAATGACCCAATAGCACCACATGTCAGGCTGGCAGACAGAAACATTTTGGGCAGCCCCATGCCCTTCTAACCCTATGATTTAGAGGTCTGCTTCCTCCTAGCTGGGGGCTGACATCCCTCTGCCAAGACGAGAACTCTGCTCCTGTGAGGAATATTCTGTGGTATCCACCCACCCCCTCCACCATCCCAAGCACAAGTCCAGATTCTCAGTGCCCAGGGGTGGAGACCTCACCGAAGGACACCTCTGACACCAGAGGCTGTAGAACTGCAGGGCTGAAAAGCTGAGTGTGTGACGATATCGTTCACAAACATTCTCCAGCCTTCATCTGAATATCTCTGGGGCTGGGGAGCTCCCTCCCTCCCTTAGCAGCTCATTGCAAAGATGCCTTTTGGAGCAGTCTTCCTTGCTGACCACTGACCTCCTTGGCGCTCCCTCCCTGGGTCCAGCTTTGACTCACTGGCACCCCACAGAACTAGCTGAAACCCGTGTCCCTGACATACTCCCTCACATGCGGGAAGGCAGCTGGGATGCCCTTTGAATTTTCTTTAGGCTTAAGAGCCTTAGGATTTTATTTTCGTTTTGTATTTTTTTGAGACAGGGTACTACTCTGCTACCCAACCTGAGTGCAGTGATGTGA
This sequence comes from Cheracebus regulus, assembly GCA_963574635.1. Classification (NCBI taxonomy): domain Eukaryota; kingdom Metazoa; phylum Chordata; class Mammalia; order Primates; family Pitheciidae; genus Cheracebus; species Cheracebus regulus. Next base: position 15,211 of record CAUYQU010040635.1, read on the forward strand.
TCACAGCTCATTGCAGCTTGACATGCTGGGCTCAAGCGATCCTCCCACCTCAGCCTCCCTAGTAGCTGGGGCCCCAGGCAGGCACCACCATGCCTGGCTAATAAAAACATTTTCTTTGTAGAGATGAGGTCCCACTTTTGTAGAGATGAGACCTAGGCTGGTCTCAAACTCCTGGACGCAAGGGATCCTTCTGCCTTGGCTCTCCAAAGTGCTGGGATGACAGGGATTTTATGTTTTAATAATTATTTATTTAATATAGTTTCGAATAACTTCATCAGTCTGGTCTCACTTCTGAGTGAACTTTGGTTTACCTACAATTCCAATTGCCCCTCTTTCCTCCCTTCCTCCATCCTACACATGTCCGTGTAGGACTGGACCTGCTATGTGCCAGACACTGTGCTCCACTTTGTGGGCTCCTAAGATCAGACTTAGCCCATCAGGGTACAGCAGAAGAAGACTACCAACGCCCAGCCCCAGGCTGCATCCCCTTGTCACGGGGATGGCGTGGGAGGAGGGAGGCAGCCCCGTCATACTACTCTCCTTGCAGTCAACTAAAGACCCTGGGCTGTCTCTGTCAGCCTCGGCCACGCCACTTTCCCTCTCTGTGTCCTTGGACAGTGGTTATATGGGCCAGAGTCTGGGACTTCCCCCTGTTCCTTGTTGAGCTACATCTTGTTGGGGATCCTGCCAGATGAGCACTTGGCCATCTGGCAGCCTGCCCATCTTCTGGAACCTGGAATTTGTGGACACCCCCCTCTGCCCTGATCCAGTACACAGACCACAGACATGCAGACCCTGCGACTAGGCAGACCCCTGTTCAGGGCAGTGGGTGAGGATGAGAAGGAAGGCGGAGGGCGCCAAGCCCTGCAGCTGCCAGAGAGGAAGTGAGGATGCGCAGAGAAAGCCGACTCCCCAATGGACTCTGCATGTACCATTTTGTCTCCATGTTGTGACATCCCAAAGTCAAATGCGGAAGCTCTCCTGTAATTTATTATGTAACTGGGACTGGAATGAGAACTACTGGAGGGTGTTGCTGCCAATTGGAAGTACCAGTGTCGGGAGGTGGTGGTGGGGTGACGAAAAACAGGAAAGACACAGAAATCAACGTTCGCAGACGACAGGTGCTCCAGCCCTGGACAGCTAGGACCCTGTGATCTTGCATCTCCTACCACTTCAGGACAAACAGAGCACTTGGCCCTAGGAGGATTTTAAAGCAGGGTTGGGGGGTGGAGGGTGGGGGGCTGATGCCGCCTTGATGGTGGTGGGGAGCTAGGGTTTCTATAGCAACAAGCAGCTGCTGCATCTGATGTTTCACATCCTTCATTGTCCTCATTTTCCCCTCCCTCCCCCCCTTCTTGTGCATATTTAATTGCAGTAACATTTTCAGACACAGTGTTTTGCTCCTCTTGAAACAAAGGCAGGCTGCAGCCAGGAGGACGCACAGCGCGAGAAGGGAAGGAGAAATCAGGGGTGTGATGTTGGTCTCCTCGGGGGGGCCGTGTGCAACATTAGTTCTGTATGTTTGATGAGCACTGGGTGGTGGGCCCTGCTGGGGAAGGAAGGAGCAAGAGGCCTGTGGAGTGAGGCTTGTTCAGTGCGGAGGGCGGAGGGAGGCACAGCCCGCTGCTGGGGGATGCAGACGGGCTGGGGCTGGACAACATGGCTGGCCTCCCGAGCCAGCAGCCCACGGTCTGCTCCCAGATGTGACCAGTCATCCCTGGGAAGGGACAGGAGCAGCTTGCCCACATCCTTGGCTTCCCTGCTTTGAGGCAGGCTGGGTCCCACTGGAGAAGGAGAAAATGGCAGTCAGTACCTTCAGGTCCAGCACAATTCCTGAGGCCACTTGGAAATGTGGGGAGAGGTGGGACCATTTTGGCTTGACACCATAATTTGGGGTTTCTAAGGGCATTTAGTGGTTAGGGGCCAAGGGAGCTTGAGTAACAAAGAACTGTTCCACCCCAAATGCCGAGAGTGTCTCTGTGAGTTTAGGCTGGAGGGTGCCATTCCGTTAGGCTCTAAGACCAAGCCACAGAGCTATGTTTAAATGCTGATGGTGCCCTTGACATTGCTTGATTGACATATTTCAAAGGCTGTGGTGTCATCTGTCTACATGCTCATGTGTAGGGGAGTGGTTGGTTTCTGCTTTTCTTCTTTTTATTATCACCACAAAGACCCTGACCTATTTTGACATCTCCTTTCCTCTGTGATCTGGAGCAGAACTCTATTTTTTTTAAAGATAAATATTTATTGGGTAGCTATTACAAGTTAGGCCAATGGCTTTATGTACATTATCTCATTTAATCCCCACAACCCTTTGAAATGGAAACTATTACTATTATCAACTGAAGCACAGAGAAGTTATGTAATCCATCCAAGGTCACAGCTAGAAGGTGGTAGAGCCTGGATCATTAGTCTACTTCCTATGGTCTTCCAAGCTCTATGCTGGACTGAGTCTCCTAGAATGACAGCACCACTCATAGGGACATATGGTCAGCCAGCCTCTGCCTGGTCACTTCTGTCAATGAGGTCCTCACCGCCTCCTGGAGGAGCACTCATCCATCTAGCTCAGTTTGGTTGAGTCTATGGCGTCTCTCTGGAGTGTCTCCAGGTCCTGGTCTGGGCACCATGGAGAAGTACTGGACTTGGTCTCTGCCCTCTGAGATTCCACGGTTAGAAGACAATGTCCTTCCACCGTGAAAAGTGTGGCCGTCAGTGCTGGGGCACTGGGGAAGGCTGTGGAAGGTCTCACGGAAGCTACGAGTGAGAGGAGGTGTACAAAGAGGGGCCGGGCCACCAGGGGAGGTGGGGCAAGCCCGGCGGGGGAGTGTAGGAGGCCTGGTTGGAGTCCAGGCTCTGCCACTCATGTTAGGGTGTATACTGGTTTAAACGGTGTCCCCCCGCCACCGAATTAATGCCCCCTAGGATCTGTGAATGTGACCTTACTGGAAATACGGTCTTTGCAAATGTAATCAAGTTAAGGTGGGGTCCTCCTGGGTTAGATTGGGCCCTGAGTTCAAATATGAATAGTGTTCTTTTAAAAAGAGGGCGATCTGGACACAGACACATACCCAGGGGGAGTGCCATGCAGAGGTGGAAGCAGAGGAAGGAGGACGAAAGGATTGCCAGCAGCCACCAGAAGCTAGGAGGGCCAGGAAGGACCCTCCCCAGAGCCTGTAGAGAGACGCTGGCCCTGCCGGCACCTCCGGCTTGGACTTCCAGTCTCCAGAATTGTGAGACAGGCAGTCTCTGTTGTTTAAAGCCACCCAGTTTGCAGTGATTTGTCATGGCAGCTCTAGGCAGCTCACCCAGGGTGCCTTTAGGGAGGTCCAGTCTTCTCTCAGACCCTCAGTTTCCCATCTGTAAAAAGAGGGGAAGTTGGATTCGGTGGGTGTTTTCAGCCACGTTTGTACATTAGAATCACCTAAGGAGCTTTTCAAATGAAACTCTGAATCTCCAAGGGGGTGGTGGTCTGGGAATGGATATCTTTAAAGAGCTGGCAGGGAGTGTCTAATGTGCAGGGCAGAGAACCCCTGGATGAGATCAACTTGCAAAGACCCTTCACATTCATGACAATTTGATGTCTCCATGATCTCACTGTTCCAGTGCAAGCCCTGTTTCTTCAGGAAAATGGAGAAAAGTAATAGAACTGTTGTCACAGCGTTGTTGGGAGAATTAAGTTAAATACTGCATATAAATGTCCCTGGCATGTGGGTGGCTGGTTCAATGTCATCTCAGGAAGATGAAGGGCTGGAGTAGCTGAGGCTGGGGCTGCCCGGGCCCTCAGCTCCTCCTGCGGTCAGGCCTCCTGCAGGTAGACTCCCTCCTTCCTCCTTGGGAGCTGGGTTAGAGAGCAGGGAGCTTGGAGATGAAGAAGTCCCTCCTTGGCAATTCTGAGGCCCTGCACACAGGTGCTAAGTGAGCTGACAGCATCTTTTCTGTCTTTTTCTAAAAGGTCAGAGAGCTGGGCTTTGGAGACTCCCCAGAGCTATAGGAGCCATGGAGAGATAATTGATAAAAACCTCTGGGCTTCTGGCAGCCCTAGTGGGATGGACGGAGAGAAGCCACCCTCCGCAAAGGTGGGGCCCTGGCTGCTCTGCTCTCAGGGAGGTGTGAGGGTGAGTGTGGTGGGAGACAGTGACAGACCGGGCAGGAGGGGAAAGCTGAGGGTTTAGGGGAGGGTATGAACTGGACAGATCCCACTGCAGCCTCTAGAGTGAAGGAAGGGAAAGGACTGAATGAGGCAGGGGCCAGCAGCCTCCTGACTGGCCACCCTGCACCCACCCCTTCCCTTCTTCTTCTGCCCCCAAGCGTGCAGCCAGAGCAATGCTTTCAACCCAAGCCAGATCATGCGGCTCCTCTGCTCAAAATCCTCTGTTGCATTCCCATTTCAATCTGATCATAAAACAGGAACTCAATACATGTTTCCAGAATGAATGCGTGAATGAAACTTCCCAAAACTCCATGGTAGTTTTGTCCCCATTTTACTCAGAAGGAAACTGCAACTCAGAAAAGTCTGATCCCAGCTGGAAATTTACCTTCTTCAGGAAGCCTTCCCAGATTAAACCCACTCCCATTTCTGCATGTTTCTGTACCTGGCAAACCTCTTGTTCTGCTAATCACTATTTCTACTACATTAAATTAGACCTTTAAGAATAAAGGTCTAGGCCAGGCACAGTGGCTCATGCCTGTAATCCCAGCACTTTGAGAGGCTGAGGTGGATGGATCATCTGAGTTCAGGAGTTTGAGACCAGCCTGGTCAATGTGGTGAAACCCCGTTTCTACTAAAAATACAAAAATTAGCCAGGCGTGGTGGCAGGTGCCTGTAATCCCAGCTACTCAGGAGGCTGAGGCAGGAGAATTGCTTGGATCTGGGCGGCAGAGGTTGTAGTAAGCCGAGATTGTGCCACTCTACTCCAGCCTGGGTGACAGAGAGAGACTCCATCTCAGAAAAAAAAAAAAAAAGAATAAACATCTAATTAACAGTGGCGAGGTTTGCCAGATGCTCACAAAAATAAGCATTCAAAAGTCAAGATTAAATAGTATGACGATTCCTCCCAAAATAAAAAGTAGAATTACTATAGAATCCAGGGATTCCACTTGTGGGTATATATCCCAAAGAACTGAAAGCAGGGTGAGAGATATTTGTAAATCCATGTTCCTAGCAGCGCCGTCACTCACAATAGCTAAAAACGTGGAAGCAACCAAAGTGTCCATCAACAGACAAATGGACACACAAAATGTGACATACACATACAATGGAATATTATTCAGCCTTGAAAAGGATGGAAATTTGGGCACATGCTTCAACATGGATGAATCTTGAGGATATTATCCTAAGTGAAATAAGCCAACTGCAGAAAGGCAAATATGGTATGATTCTACTTTACTTATAGAAAGTATTGGAGTTGTCAAGCTCATAGAGACAGAAAGTAAAAAGGTGGTTGCTGGAGGGAGGGAAAAAGGGGAGTTGTTTAATGTAGCGGTTCCGAACCCTGGAGTTGTGGACTGGTACCTGCCTGTGTCCTGTTAGTATCTGGGCCCCAGAGCAGGAGGTGAGTGGCAGGTGAACAAGCATGACCACCTGACCCCGCCTTCTGTCACATCAGCAGCAGCGTTAGAGTCTCATAGGACTGCAGACCCTACTGTGAACTGTGCATGCAAGGGATCTAGGTCGTGCGTTCCTTATGAAAATCTAATGCCTGATGATCTGAAATGAAACACCCCACGCCCCCCTGTCCTGTGGAAAAATTGTCTTCCATGAAACCAGTTGGGGACTGCTGGTTTAATGGGAATGGAGTTTCAGTTTTGCAAAAGGAAATGGACCTTAAATATGACTGAACTTAACCCTTAAAAACTATTAAGATGGTACATTTTATGTTTTGCATATTTCACCACAATTAACTTTGACAACAATTTAAGTCAAGGCTATAAAAAGTTGGAATGAGTGTCTTTGTTAGGTAGTGAGTCTTCTGTCACCGAGGGTATTTAAGTTGATGCTGAAGAAACCCTTGGCTGAGATATTGCATAGGGGATTTCAGTCTTGAGTAGAATAAATTAACTGGACCACCCTGAAGATCCTTCCTCTCCCAGTGATTTAGATGTTCACGGCTTAAAGAATGTTGGAGCTGCAATGACCCTTGGGGATCATCTACTGTGGGGATTTTAAAATGTGTGTGTCTGCGTGTGCATGTGCGCACTCCACCCCAACACCTTTGCTGTCACGATTCCCTCTAGGCCTGAAATCCTCTTTCTTTGACTTACTTCCGGCCTCATTCAGGTCTCTGCTTAGGGACAGCTCCTTGGAGAAGTCTTGTCTGATCACTCTATAGAAATTAGACTGTGTCCCTCATCCCTGCCCGACTCCTTACTTTGCCTTATTTGTCCTCGGAGGACATGGTGTTTCTGTTTGAGAGCAAGAAGTTATTTTGGTTCACCCTGTATGCCGGCTCCAGAACACATCTTGCACACAGCAGATGCTCAGTGACCAACACGTGTTGAATGAATGAATCTTGGCAGTGGAGGAGGCATCTCCACATGGGGTCAGACAGCTGGACCTCCAACCTGGACCCTGTCCCCAAGCTGCCCTGTGCCCTGGAGGTGGTCTCTCTCCCTCTAGCCACTGCTGCCACATTGCAACAGCTTGGACCACTATTTCCTCTTTGGGCCAGTTTGATCCTTTCTTTGTTTCCTCAGCTTGGGACATAAAGCAAGACGGAGAGTTTGGAGCTAACAAAAGAGTAAAGCACAGACAAGAACACAGCCCAGGTTATCTGGATTCTAAGCCATGGCAGGCTCTTCTTAGTGAGGTCCCTGCAGGGCCTCCCAGCTGAGCCCATGTGGGCAGTGGGACCTCATACTTCCCACGGCAGGGCCCCGGGGAAGGTGGGAAGCAGACACTCCCTCAGTGGCATCCCGGCTTCTGTGTCCCTCCCTGACTAAAGACGTACCTCTTCATCGGGTACGTAGATTGGAAATGCTACCCCCACTTCAAAGAGAGACTGCTAGTGACACAGGGCTGCTGGTTTCAGGATGGAACCACATTCAAGTCCAGGACCCAACATTCAGAGCAGAGGTATGTGATACAACATGGTGAAACCCTGTCTCTACTAAAATATAAAATTTAGCTGGGCATGGTAGCGGATGCCTGTAATCTTGGCTAATTAGAAGGCTGAGGCAGGAGAATCACTTGGAGCTGGGAGGTGGAGGTTGCAGTGAGCCGAGATCGAACTACAGCACTTTAGCTGGGGGACAGAGTTAGACTCCCTCTCAAACAAACAAACAAACAAACAAAAAAGAAAGAAAAAACAGTACAGGTGAGGTAGCGCTGTTCTCTGAGGAAAGGGAAGCCCTAGAGTCAAGCTGCCGTGGGTGGCTCCATCTCTGCCTGCCTTAAGGCCAGCTCAATCTCTTGGATATAAAAGGTTTCCACAGCTGGAGCCCTTGTGGAAGAAGCCCTGTGTCCAGGGACCAGCAGCTGTAAACTTCCCCTCCCCAGCTCTTTTAAGTACCCCTCTCCAAGCACTGTACCTTGGGTTTGATTTAAGAGATGAAATATCTTAAATTGTGTTATAAACTCTGCAAGAAAAACACCCCGAGGTGCACGAATCAGTGAGCACCCATGTACTGAAATGCTTACCAAGCACCAGACACTGTGCCGGGCAAATCTTCCTTCTCTTGAGCATTGGCACACACGTAGGAAAGTCATCCCTCTCTTGCTTTACGGATGAGGACATTATGGCTCGGGCTAAGAGACTTGTTCAGGACACACATCTAGTGAGTGGAAGAGCCTGGGCTCACACCTGGGGCTCCTGAACACAAATTTGGAGCTGTTTTCCCCAACCCTGCTGCCAGGAAAGTGTGTGCTGCATGCTGGGTGTGCTTTGGCTAACCCTTCCCTATGAAGCAGACTTCTCTATCCTTTTTGGGCAGAGGTCGGTCCCCTGGCCTCTTGCTTTTTCTGGTGGAGGCTTCCCTCTCACTAGCCAGGGCCAGAGTAGGTGGGTGGGCAAATGGCAAGATGAGACCAGTTTCGGAAGACATTACAGTTACTGAATGAAAGGGTGGATGAGTGATCTAACAGGTAGTGCAGAGTGAAGTAAGAGGTTAGGAGGACTCAGAAGTTGAGGCTTAGGGAGCCAAGAAACCCTGCCACGACCAGGCGCCATGTGTTAGTGGCGAGTGTGATCTTGGGCAGGTGGCTAAATGTGCCTGCAAGGGAGCATGGTACATTCGCTGACATGTGTACCTGCACTGGCGTGTGTACCTGCGCTGGTGTGTGTACCTGCGCTGATGTGTGTACCAGTGCTGGGGTGTGTACCTGTGCTGGTGCATGTACCTGCACTGGCATGTGTACCTGTGCTGGCATGTGTACTGTGCTGGGGTGTGTACCTATGCTGGGGTGTGCACCTGCACTGATGTGTGTATCTGCACTGGGATGTGTACCTGTGCTGGCATGTGTACCTGCACTGATGTGTGTACCTGTGCTGGCATGTGTACCTGCGCTGGCGTGTGTACCTGCGCTGGCGTGTGTACCTGTGCTGGTGTGTGTACCTGTACTGGGGTGTGTACCTGTACTGATGTGTGTACCTGTGCTGGCATGTGTACCTGCGCTGGTGTGTGTACCTGCACTGATGTGTGTACCTGTGCTGGCATGTATACCTGTTGGGTACACTTGCACAGGCTGATGGGGCATTGCAGGGGACAAGGAAGGGGGTGGCAGCTTAGGGAGGCATAGGTCTCAATGAGTGCTATACAGAGTTCTGTATTTGGAGGTTTGAGACTTGCCACCTACCAGCTGTGTGGCTTTAGGAACACTCCTTAACCTTTCTGGGCATATTTGCTCACCCCCAAATTGGGGATTCTAAACCCCAGTTTCTTCTGCTTGTGGAGTTCTGTGGTGTCCATGCCACAGTGTTTATTAAACGATGTTGTGATGTATATGCACTGTAGGCTTATAGGACAGATTATTATTATTATTTTTTAAAAAGATCGTAATGCTAAATGTGTAACAGACCAAGGAGTCTATGATGCATATACAGAGCATAGGTATTCACGTGGGGGTGGGAGCTGCTTTTCCACTCCTGGAGTCAGATGCCTTCCTGAAGCACAGGAAAACCAGAAACTGAGGAAGGAGTTTCCTGCGCTGCCCACCCCCTCTCCTCTGCGAGAAAGGTTCAGGTAGGCAATGGGAGATATGGAATAAGAGGGAGGAGGGAAGGAATGGGCTGAGGCCTTGCAGTGAGACCAGGCTTTGGCCAGCGTCAGAAAAAATCGTTGTCTCTCTTGGAAGAGAAAAGCTACTTAGTCTGTCACAGCTGGAATCTGTTTCCTGGGGCAGCTTCAGGATACCGGGGCCTCAATTGGCCCCCGGGGGCCTCCCAATTCCAAAAGAGAAATTGCAATCAGTACAGGTTACCAGTTACTGCTCCATGCAATACAGATTTATAAAAACAGTGTCGTCAGCCTGCAGTGTGGAGCCTGCAGATAGTTCATAGGACTAATGAGATAACCTGCCCCACAATCAGGGCTGTCTTTTCCTTCCAAGCTATTAGTGCTGTGGGGCAGGGCAGCTGGGGGTGATCGATACTTCCTGGCTGGCAGGAATTAGCTCCTGTCTGGGGACCCTGACACCAGGGCAGCCTGCAGGGAGCAAGTCAAGGCAGACTGTAGGGCACCTTCCTTTCTTTCCTTTTGGTTCCACCTGCTGATGGTGAGCATCCTGGGAGTTCCTGCCAGCCTGGGTTTGAAAAGACCAAGGGAAGCCTGGCCCATCCTTCTTCCTCTCCTTTCCATGGACTCTGAACTCCTGGGATGATAAACCCTCACCCGAATACCCCGGAGGAAGATTTGTAGCACAGTGAAGAGCACACGGGATGTGAGTCAGGATCTGGGATACAAGTCCCTGCTCAGGCCAGGCTGGCTCTAGGTTTTAACTCCTCTTTGTTTTGGACGAATCATGTCCCCACAGCATTTTATGCTGAAGGCTTAACTCCTAATGTGACTGTATCTGGAGACGGAACCTTTGAAGAGGTAGTGAAGGTGAGATGAAGTCACGAGGGTGGGGTCCTGACTGATGCCCTCGTAAGAAGAGGAAGAGACACCGGGATGTTCACACACAGGAGAAAGGCCACGTGAGGACCTGGCAAGAAGGTGGCCGCCCGCAAGCCAGGGAGAGAGGCCTCACCAGAAACCACACCTGATGTGACCTGGGTCTTAGACATCCAGCCTCCAGAACTATAAGAAATAAATTTGTTTAGGCTACCCAGTCTGTGGTATTGTGTTATGGAAGCCAGAGCAGACAAATACACTCCTCATCTGGACAGGCTCTTCCCTGGGACACTTCTAGCACTAACATTCTAAAACCAGGTCCTGCTCTGCAAAAACATGAAGATGGGGAGGGGGGAAGGGCAGAAGGGAGCCAGTTCTGAAGGTCACCAGGCTTCAGGCTGTACTGTACAGGCTAGGTTCAGAGAATGTGATGGCAAAGACTGAGCCTGAGACCCTCTGGTGGGCATCAGGGTGCAGGAGCTGAGGGGAGGCAGGGAGGAAGCTGAAGGCATCATCCAGGGATGAAGTGGGCAGGGAACTGGCCCTGGGAATGGATCATTAACACAGGCTGGACCTCATCTGCACCCTCAATCAAAGACTCAGATCTCATTCCCCTGTGGAGGAAACAGAGGCTCAGCATCACACGGCATGTTTGGGTCAGAGTGCAGGTGTCAAGAGCAGCCTCCTGTCTCCGGGCCTATTGCTGTTTCCTCGTGCAGCTGAAGTCAGGCAGGGTAGACATCCCAGGTCAAGAGAAGAGTGGATGGAGTGGGAGGTGGGACCTTGGCTATGCGAATTCGTGCAAGGCACACAGAGCCAGAAGCTTTGGCACTGACCATCAGTGCTGAAGTGGTTAAAGGAGGGCTTCAGAACTGAAGAGCCTCATGCACAGGGACTGGGCTTATCTACCTGTTTATTGGCATGGGAGCCCCTGGAGACTTGGCTAGACATCATGGTATCGCATTCATCTTCTAACTACAACGCCAGGCTGAGCTGGGGCTCTGTGGGCCAGGCTCCCGATGGGTGACGCAAAGTATATATCATGTGTACCCAAGAGCCCTGGGAGGGGGGGCGCGATTCCCTTCCTCCTCCACTGCCACCTCTGTAGGTGGCAAGAAGACATGGAGTTATGGAGCCATGCCATGTTACCCTGTCCTCATGGGATTGACTCTGACTCCGTTTCTCCTGCAAGGTCATTACTGGGACCCTCGGGGGTTGCATTGTCCTCAGTTAAATCCAGCCCTTGGGCCAGGCTTAGCTCTAGAACTTGACTGATCTTGAACTAAGTGCATTAAGGTAGCCTCCCCACATCTCCACTCAACCATGGACTTATAAGAAGGCTTGAGACTTCGCTGGAATCAGTACCACGGCTAAGAGATGTCATCTATGGGAATCCCTTCTCTGGAAACACTTATGCAAAGGCAGGCATGGTGGAGTTGAGAGCACTGGGTTGAGATGAGAAACCTGGCTTCTAATTTGCTGTGTGACCTTTGACAAGTTTCACTAACCCTCTGGGCCTCAGTTTCCCTGAATGATAAACAAGGGGATTGAATCACTTGATCTTGAAGGTGTCTTCCAAGCCTCATTTCCTTTGTGATTCTATTGTTTCCCTCCAGTTGGGCAAGGGTGGGGGTCTCCTCCCCTTTTAACCCTATCTCCATTGCAAGTCTGAGATGGTGCTGAGCACAGGAGCCTGTATTGACTCAAACTCCCTGGGCCAGCCAGAGTGGTCTTCCACATGGATGTGATGTAACAGCCAAACCCCACCTCAACCTGCGCCGTTCGACCTGCCCTGCAAATTTCAGATTGATTCTTGATTTCATTCATTGTCCTAATGATGCTGAGATGTCACCACCCCCAAGACCCCGTTTTCTGCACTGTAAAGGGGATCAGTCAGGTCCCACCATCCTTATCTCTGCCTTTGGGCTCTAGAGGAGATGGCGTTATTGGAGAGATGGGTGTTGGAAAGACTCAGGAGGACCCAGGAAGTTGACAGCATGGTAGAGCAGACAGAACCCAGCTCTGCAGTCAGAAGGCTTGGGTTGAACTTGGGTTCTCCCGTCTAGCTGGATGATGCTGGGTGAGCCACTGAATCTCTCCGAACCTATTTCCTGTGACTATTAAGAGTCAGTGAATGCACCCAACGCAGTGCCTGGTACATAACAGGCGATCAGTAAGTGTTGAACAACTGAATGAATAAATGAATGCATAGCTCTCCTAAATGGGGGACTCAGAACTTGATCTAGGTCTCAGTCTCCAAGTCTGGGGCTCTGCCAGCCATTCCCATCAACTCCTAACCGCCCACAGACTGGTCTTTTAAGTAGGTGGTAAGGGTGTGGAGTTACCAGAAAGGACCCTACTCAGCCCCCCTGAGTGACCACTTGGGGCAACTGAGCTCTAGACGAGCCCCTTCCTGTCTCTGGCGCAGCACCTAGGAGTCCTAGGGGTGCAGAAGGTGGGGACCAGCAGGCAAACCTTCCGGTTGAGGGGGCGCAGAGACATGGTGGCTAGTTCTCTCTCTCCCTGAATCCTCTCCTCTAAATGCAGCTCTATCTTTCTCTACCCAGGATTAGCACACATCTCTCATTCTCATATTGCAACAAGATTTTATTTCTAATTATGCTGTAATAAAACTGGAGCGCTCCCAGGCTTCCTTTCAAATGACTTGTACACACACTGCAGATTGGGCCCTCCTCAGCCCCATTGTAATAGCATTTCCCTGACATTCATTAGACATGCATGAGAGGGGCGCTTTAAGAATAGAATTGCATTTAAATGGATTTGCTGAGAGAGGAAGATGAAAAAAAGAGAAGCGAGGACAGGGGAGAGGGAGAGGGAGAGAGGTTTGTTGAACAAACTATGAAAACAAGATGCCATAATAACAGGGTGCTGAAATAAGCCTCTTTATTCCCGGCCCTCGTCCGCTGCACATGGCAGAGCCCAGCCGGGGGCGACAGCCTCCAACCCTCCCCAGAGCCCCCACCCCCACTTTTATGTTTCTCGCTGGGGGGGCTTTGTAGCTCTCACTCCATGTGTCAGATGCTCACGGTGTAATAGAAATCACTGTTATTACAATTCGGGAAAGCTGCCTCGTTGCAACAGAACCCCAGTAGCTGCACGGTGGCAGGGAAGGGGACCCTTGTGTGCTTGGGCCTTGGGGAGCAGGATGACAGCTGCCCACCCTTTGCTCGCCTCTAAGGCGTGGCCCCATCGTTCTGCTCCTACCCTGAAGGACCACCCTACACCCCACACCACCATTAGCCACTGAGCATTTGGGATTGTTCTTTTACCCTGGGTGGCTCTGCAGCTAGGAGGTGACAGGAGGAGTAGGGACACTTTCTGACCCCAGGGTCTGGTCCTCATGGACCCCTGCTGCCTGCTTCACCTTCCCTCCCCCAACACCTCATGTGCTATCAAGGCCACTCTGCTGCTATTTAGCAAGGGCCTACTTTGTGTCTGTAAGACTTGTGGTCTCATCTAATTCATTCTCACTATAGCCACACAGATTCCCTTGAAATAGAGATCTGATCATGCTGAAAACATCTCCTCTGCTTCCAATTTTTCTTAGATAAAGATCAAAATCCTTCACAGGGCAGCCCAAGTCCACCATCACACCCCCGACCTCCGGCCACACCGGTCCTCCTCCCCCAAGCCTTGCTGGCACACGACACTCTCCCACCCCTTCCCAGGGTGTGTCCTGACCCACCCCTCAGAGTCAGCTCACATCCCCTTCCTGGAGAAGACCCTCCCATCGGTCTTTCTGCCTCAGGAGCTTTGTTGCATACTTGTCTCTACTGGGACAAAGTGTGGACTGAGTCACTCAAGGCCTGGCATTTTCCCTAGACAATGCCCTTGAGGGCAGGTGTGGGTCCCAGCTGCTGCTGTCACCCTAGCCATGCCTCAGTGGCAAAGGCTCGATACCATGGAATGGACTCCAGGTTCTAAGCCAGCCCTCTTCCCACCATCTGCTTTAATTCTTGCAACAGCCTTCTTGGACTAAAGGTTTTCTTCTTCCCCTCTAATAGACAAGGAAGCTGAGGATCAGAGAGGTCAAAGCAACGTGCCCCAAATCCCAAAGCTGGGCTGTCCAAATCCAGAGCCACACTTTTGCTAAGGATTTCCCGGTACACTGCATGGCCACGGGGAGTCCTGCCAGCTCCTTCTCATAGAGGTGCACCCTTCCCTGCACCCCAGCCAGGCCCCTCTTAGACCCTCTCTGAAAGTCCAGCTAACCAGGACCTCCTCTCCCTTTCCAGACAGATGGCTCCCACTGTTGGGCCACAATCTGGGCCCCAGAAGGGCCTCAAGTTCCACATTTGGATGGGGTCATCCTCATCTTCCCAGGTAGCATGCAGTCTTCTTAAAGAGAGATACATCAGTTTCACTCTTCTGAATTCCCCCCAAACACCTGGGCCAAGGCTGGGAATTCCTGAGTACATCGTCAGTTCTGGTTGGATCACGTTACAGATGGAGCATTAGATGTGGAGCTGGAAGATTGGGCCAGCTTCACCATTGTGTGACCTGGATGCAAATGTCAGAGAAAAAATCCTCTGAGCCTCAGTCTCCAAATCTATAAAGTGGTCCTCATCACATTCCCTTAGAGAGTTACCGGGAGGAGTCGGGGCTGCCTCGGAACTGTGCCTCACATTGGCTCATTTCTGTGTCTGCTTCGTTTCATGCCTTTGGTAACAATGGGGTGCTTATGAGAAAATTGGTTTTACTGGTTCTCAGAAGGGGATGTGGCTAAAAGAAACATGGAGCTGTGACCTCTTGCAGCCATCTGGTGTCTGCTCCTGTGCTCCTTGTGTGGCTGCAAGGGCACTGGGTGGCAGTGGGGACCATCCCTCTGTCCTTCATACGTGTGCTTCCCTATTACCACCTTCCCACCCCGGGGCCCCACCTGCCTCAGAGGTCTCCACTGACTCTTCCTGCAGACAGAAGCCCCACAATGAGTGGCTTCCGTCTCCAAAGGCCAGGAGCAGCAGGTGGGCTCATTCTCCTGCCTCTCAATCCTTAGCACAGTCCCAGCCTGGCACTTGGCAAAGGCTTGGTGCATGTCGGTCATTGCTCTGGGATCAGTTTCAGTTACAATGCCTTTGAGATGGTGCTCAAAAAATATTCTTTGAATGAATGGATGGATGATTGAATGAGTGCATGAATCTTGGCTACTCTGCCTCAGTGGCAAGTACGTGGCTCTGAAGTCAGATAGACTTTGGTTCTATCAGTGTGACCTTGCACAGGTTACTTAGCCTCTCTAAGTCAGTTTCCTCATCTGCAAAATTGTGCTAATAACAGTACCAATCACACAGAGTCGTAGTGGACACAGGAATGAAAGCACGAGGCCTGGCGTCTGCGCAGTGATTATTTGATAAACCATCGTTCTCACGGTTATGACTTACAGCTTCCCAGGAAGGGAGAATCCATCCAGAGTTTGCATCAGTACACTCCGGAGCTTGGAGTGACTGCTGTGCCAGTGATTCTAGATCATGCTTGACTCCCATTTTCCCCTTCTGAGAACTGTTAAAAATCCTCTGCAGCTGCTCAAATAGCAGAGGCAATTCAGCTATTCAGAACCTCTGCTTTTTAAACTTATAGGCTAATCGGTGTGAATGTATGTACATCAGCCATACCAGCTAGGGAGCTTATCAGCAAAGGTAAAATGTTGCAAGTCCCATCAACATTTGTATCTTATCAGGTCTCAAAGTGAGTCTGCAAAGACATGGACATATGAGTGCTCTGCTCCAACTCTCCTGGTCCACACACCAACCTCTCCACACGAGGACATCTCAGGGCCTCTTCCCCTGTCCCCTGCCAGCCCTCAGTCATTTCTTGCTCCCCTAGCTCACAGTGGTGTCCGTACCTCTTCTCCAGCTTTCATCATATACTGACCTTTTATTGTTAATTTGTAAAATCCACTGATGGCTTGTCATTCGTGGTACAATGGACAGGAAGAAGAGAAGGGGTGGGTGAGGGGACTTACCTCTTAACTGTCAATTTCCACTATGTTCCAGGAATAGTGCTAGACGCTATATATGTGTTGCCTCAATTTTATTCTGAGAGGTAGGCAATATGATCCCCATTTTATAGACAAGGGAACTGGGCTCATGGAGATTCAGAAGCTTGCCTAAGGTCATAGAATTAGAGAACAATACATTTGGGATTTGAATTTAGATTGTCTGCCTCCATATTCCTCCAGGACAGAGGCCTCACATCGCCCTGCCAGTGTCTGGCCTGGAAACCCTGTGTCTGTTTATTGACACCAGCTGCTACCTATGGCCAGCTTTCAGGGTATTACAAACATTACCTGAGAAATGCAGGTCATGGTTTCACACTGGGTTAGGCATACAGTAAAGGTATAATAGGTGCTTTCTGCTATGCTTTTTGTGCACTTATCTTCTGAGCAGGGAGATGGGCCCCACCAACTCCCTGGGTGCGCCCTGCCTCCCAACCTTGGCATTGCCCAGCGTGGCACCAGCTTCCCAGCCTCCCCAGCACACTTGGAATTCTGAGCTCATTTCCCACCTCTCAGTCACTGACACTCTGCACAATCGGTCACAAAACTGTTTCCAAATTAACTTAGATTTAGCTCCAGCCTCACCTCTTCTGACTCTGGCAATTTCCTCTCTACCTCTGTTAACTCCTCCAGGCGCTGGCCTGCCTGTATCTCTAGTCTCTTCCTGAAAATGCCTGGCTGACCCTGAGTCAGGGTTTCTTCTTGCCCTTGGCCCCAGACTATGTGGGATGTGGCCTTTCTCAGGATGCCTCTTTTCTCTGTCCTTAGCCATGGGCTTGGGGCAGGGGACAGGCAATTCTCTTTTTTTTCTGCCCCCTCTTCTCAGGATTCACCTTCTACATTGCGTTTTTTTTTTTTCTAATTAACATTTTGGGTTGAAAGGCCATAAAGATTCCTCTGCATCAGTCCCTAAAAGTGTGTAAAGAAAAAGATATTTGGAAGGACAAAGCTCAGAGAGAATTGGTGCCAAGAAAGAGTTTGGGGATATACCTCAGGGTTGAAAAAGCAATTTTGGGTAAAATTCCAAGCCAGGCACCTGCTGTGTGTCAGGTCCTGAACTCCGGGCATTACCACAATCCTGCCAGATGCATATTGTCATCCCCAATACACAGAGGAGAAAGCTGAGGCTCAGAGAGGTTGGATAAATCATTAGGTTGTCTATGTCACAGACCTAGGAGGAGAACCCAGGTCCGGAGCTCAGCCCTCTCCCCCGCTGTGCCGGGCTCTCCCTGCCTGCACCCTGCCTAGGGTCTTCTGAGGGACACGTCTGGGGGGAAGGGCAGAAAGGGAAGGGAAGAACTGGACTGGGGGCATGCATTTGTCATCCCTCTGCCACCTGAGTGCCAGGTTTAGACCTGCCTCCTTGGGCTATAAGATAGGGGTAGTTGCTGCCCCCAGAACTGGGAGATGGGGCAGTTAGGGAAAGGGGGGGATGGAGGGGACAGTGGCTGACTTTGGAGGGAGAGAGCCTCTGAGGGCCTCAGGTAATTTACCCACAGGGCCTTGGTGGCCTGGCGGCTGTGGGGGGCATCTCAGCATATCAGCAGTCACACCATGAAAGAGCGAGGAGAAATTAATATCACCGAGGTGGTCCAGAGCTTCTGATACCAGCAGAAAATTACAGGACACGAGATGAGGAGTATTACAGAGAGTGGGAGGGGACAAGAGATCTCCGTGGCTAATCCTGTTAATGAGACAATGTCTTATCAGACTCATTATGCTTTTGAAAGGAGGGAGCATGGAGGGGGAAGAGAAGGTGAGGGGAGAATGTGATGGGGTGGGGGCAGCCATGGGGAAGGGAGACAGGTGAGGAGCTGTGGTAACAGAGTCTGCAGGTCCCTCGGGGTGGGCATGCACCTGGAAGGTGTCTGACCTGTAGGGTAAAAACCCTCCTTGGGAGCCACGTCCCTACTGGGCTGTGGGGAATGTCCCCAGTGGAGCAGCCCTCCCTCCCTGACAATTGTCTCAACAGGTGCCTGGGAGAAAAGTAGGTGCCTCGCCTCTCCTGCTCTGACCTAATCTTCATCTTGTCCCATCTCCTCTGGAGAAAATAGGACCAACCCCAATCTACACAGACACTGAAAAACCAAACACACCCATTTTTCTGCAAAGCCCTTTCCCGCCCAGGCCCTCATCTGATACTCACAACCTACCCTCCTCTCCCCTGCCCCCAAAATGAGCAGGAAGGGGATCACACGGCCTGGGAAGTTAGAGGGCCCTTTCTGGCACTCAGCTGAGCCTCCTTGGGCAAATCACTTAACCTCTCTGGGCAATCATTTCCTCACCTTGAAAACAAAGATTAGCTAAATCCTACCCCATCTACTTCACGGGGTCCTTGTGGGGATGAAAAAGGATGATATATGCAAGAGGGTCTCTGCCTCTGCTCATGCTGGGCCCCTGGCATGGCCCTTCTTCCTTCTGAGCTGCTTCCTTTTTTTGGCCAGACAGCTTCTTCCATGGCCTTTGCACTCAAGTGGGGCATTGCCCTGGAGGGGTTACCCCATGTCTGGGCGCCCCTAGCAACCCATGGCCACTTCTCTTGTACTATTTATCACTCTCAGGCTGGAGCACAATGGCTCGATCTTAGCTCACTGCGACCTCCACCTTCCGGTTCAAGTGATTCTCCTGCCTCAGTTTCCCTAGTAGCTGGGATTACAGGTGTCCACCACCACAGTGTAATCTGTGAAAGACTGACATAAAGGAAAGCGATCGCTATCATCATTTTGAGCTTGAGACAACAGGTTCAGTGAGGTTAAGTGTCTCGCTGGAGGCAACAAGGCTGGAAGTGCTGGGCCAGGGCTTGCCCATTTAGTGTCAAATCCAGGGTCATTTCTGCTCCATGAGGTCACTCCACTGGCCTGTCCCTGACTGGTCATTCACCAGGGAATTCAGCAGGCACAGACCTGAGTGTCTGCTTACTGCAGGTGCATGATGTGCTTAGTATCGTCCCAGGCTGGCCCGGGGAAGTGCGTGGTTGGGAAGACGCGGCTTGCTGTCTGCACAATATCTATTCTCCCTTTCTTACAGATTTGTTTGGGTTTGCAAAGCGCTCATCATCGCCTGTTCTGGGTGATGAGATCAAATTTCTTCAGGGTTGGGGGATAGGGAAGGGCTTTCAAGAAAGCGTTTCTTCTTCAAACAGAAAGGACAGACATTCACAATGGATCAAAGACCTGAATGCAAGAGCCTAAAACGATAAAACTCTTAGAAGAGCAGATAAGGGAAAACCTTCATTACATGGACTTTGGCAACAATTTCTTGGATATGACACCAAAAGCACAGCTAACAAAAGAAAAAAATAGATAAATTGGACGTCATCAAAATGTCAAACTTCTATGCATCAGACGACTCGATCCTCAGCGTGAAAAAGCAACCCATGGAATGGGAGAAAATATTTACAAGTCATATCTCTGACAAGGGGTTAATATCCAGAATATATAAATAATGCTGATAACTCAAGAACAAAACCAAACAACCCATTTTAAAAATGGGCAAAAGACTTGAATAGACTTTTCCCCAAAGAAGACGTACAGATGGCTAATAAGCGCAGGAAAAAATGCTTAACGCTAGGAAAATGAAAATCAAAACCTCATTGAGATAGTACCTTACTCCCATGGGGTTAGATATTATTAGAAAACAAACCCAAAACTCAGAACATAACAAGTATTGGCAAGGACGTGGCAGAATTGAAATCCTCGTGCACCGCTGGTGGGAATAGAAAATGGCACAGCAGCTACGAGGAACAGTGGAAGGCTCCTCAGAAAAATGAACCCTAGAATTACCATGCGACCCAGCAACTTGGATATATATTCAGAAGGGTCTGGGTATGTGCCCAAAAGAACTGAAGCAGCAACTGGAGGAGATATCTGTACACCCATGCTCGTAGCAGCATTACTCACAATAGCCAAAAGGTGGAAGCAACTCAAGTGTCCATGGACAAATGAATAGCTAAACAGAACATGTCATGTACATAGCATGGAATATTATTCAGCCTTTAAAAGGAAGGAAATTCTGACATACGTTATAACATGGATGATCCTTGAGGACATTATCTTTGGTAAAATAAGGCAGACACAAAGGGACAAATACTGTAAGATTTCACTTATGTGAGGCCTCCCAAAGTGCTAGGATTACAGGCCTGAGCCACTGTGCCCAGCCTGGCACAAACATTTTCAACACTGTCCTGCCTCCTTTTTTCCTGCTGAGGCTCAGAAGTGCAGCTGTCTTGCAATCATGAGGATGGCAGAGCAGGAAGGGAACAGGAGCCTGATCTCCTGAGCAACTGGGTCAGCCCTGAACTGCCAGCTCCCAGACTCCCCGTTAGACAAGAAAAACAAGTCTCTAATTTGGCCACACCATTGTGGAAGGTTTTCGTTACATACAGCCAAACACAGGTCTAATGGAGACAGCATCTAAACTCCTCACCTCTGACCGCTTCCACGCCCTGCCTCTTCTGTACTATCTTCTGACATGGTGGCACATTGCCACACTCTGTCCTCTGCTCGTGCGGGACCCTCTGCCATGACCCCTCCTCCTTCTGAGCTGCTTTCCCCCACTTTTTTTTTTTTTTTCTTTTTTGGCCAGACAGCTTCTTCCACAGCCTTTGCACTCAGGTGGGGCATTGCCCTGGATGGGTTTGTTATCCCATGTCTGGGCTCCCCTAGCAACCCATGGCCACTTTTCTAGTACTATTTATCACTTTTCTTAAGATTGGCTATTTCATGCCAGCTCTCTGCTAGACAGAAGCTCCTTGAAGGTCAAGATCTTGTTCAGATCTGGACCCCTGGTTTCTGAGTATCAGGCACATGGCAGTGCACAGTAATGATGGGTTGATCAGAACTCTTCTGACTTCCAGGGGCTCAGGATCTGAGGAGGTTGATACAGATCCAGAAACAAACTCCCTGACAGGAGCAGCTCAAGGTGTGCAGGGGGTCCAGTGGATCGAGTGACTGCTGTCTCTGGGAGAGTCAGGGAAGATGTCACAGAGGAGGTTGCAGTTGAGCTGGGTCCTGAAGGACAAGTGTGTGTCTTCTCTCCCAGTTTGGGAGTGAGGTGATGTATTGGAAGTGAAGGCCACACCATATATAAAGGTGTTAAGCCAGAACAGGGCATGGAGCCTCTGGGAAGCAGGGGTGCACGGGGCGGCGAGGGCAGGGGTTTGGTGGGTGATGAATTAGACACCATGGGGCCAGAGTGTGAAGAGTTGAGTGACCTGAGAGGAGCCTACCTTTTAGCCTGTGCATAGGTCATGGTTGAGGTCTTGCAGCAGAGGGAAAGAGGGTCGTGCTGGGCCCTAGAGACATGGCAGCTTACCTATGGTAATCAGCTCTGATTCATGGAAAGGCCTCTCTTGCAGAGTGTGGATGGGGCTCTGAATGGAGTGAGGTTGGCAGCAGGAAGCCAGGGGGAGCCTATTGCCGGGGACCGGGAGGAGGGGGAGGAGGAGGAGGAAGCGGAGTTGGAAGAGGAGGAGGGCGCAGCAGACTCTGCAGCTGCACTGTCTGGGGCCAAGGCCAGGCTCTGCCACTTAAGATGTCAGTTTCCAATTCCTCTGTGCCCCAGTTTCCACATTTGTAAAAGGAGGTTAATCCCAGCACAATCTCAGAGGCGTGTTATGAGAATTACAGCAGATGAAGCCTTATACAGTGATCAGCATGGGGCCTGGCACACAGAAAGAGCTCAGTGACCCTGCAGGAAGATGGGGAGAGGGGACACCCTCAGTTCTGGCTGAAGCTGAGGGGTCAGTTGGGGGCTACAGGAGGTCCAGCAGGTGGAGACTGTGGGCTGTGTGGTGCAGGCTTTGAATGCTGGGGCAAGGGGCTCCAGCTCATCTGATGGACCACAGAGGGCCACGGAAGGTTTCCCAAGAGGAGAAGGCTTTAGGAGAATGAACTGGGTGATGTTTACATATAAAGAGAGAAAGAAACTGGAGACCCTTTTCTTTCTTCATGCATGGGTGTCAATCTAAATCTTGTCCAGTGTCTCTTACCCTGCTAGTGGGCCCGAGGGAAGCAAGCAGAGGGGTGGTGGGAAAAGGTGGAGACAAAGACGCATCCCATGGACCTAACCTGTGTGAGATCCTGCCTGACCCCAGGGCCCTGGAGGTGGGGACTCGGTCTGATGGCACAGCTATGCCCCATCATGGCTCTGTCAATGCTGACCGCCGAAGGGATGGGTGTAACCATGTTTTGGCCTCCCAGTGAGGGTCAAGAGCTGAGGAAGTCAGCTTGTCCAGTGGGACTTGATGTGTACGAGGGAAGGGCTGGCGACCTTATGTAGCCATCCATCTAGATTCTAGAGGCTTCACCACTGACATGCCTACATCTTCTTAGCTGCAGTGCGAATCGCTTTTGGTTGGATTAAGTTGGTCTAGCGGGGCAGAGGATGCTAGTAAAGAGCTGACATGTTAGCGTCTCACCAGTGAGAAGGGAGCAATGCCCTTTCCTGGAGATGGACACAGGGAAGGGGAAGTGCACAGAGAACCAGGCAGGATGGATGCCGGACTAGACCTTGGGTGAGGCATCTTTCCAATATCCATGAGGGTTTCTTCTGAGCACTTCATGGGAATGCTGAAGGAATTTAAGATGCCTCTAGTTAGCCTGTGAGAGTCAGGTGTCATGAGTGGTAGGGGACTCATGAGCAGATAGGGACTTGCAGGAAGAAGGTGCAGAGCAGTGTGGCGGGGGGGGGGGGGGCGGGCCTCTGACTTAGAGACAGAAGGTGACCTCCCAGGATTAGGCTGAAAGCGCTTAATGCCAGTCTGTGCTGCTTCCCTGGAAGAGACATGGGCCTCCAAAGCCCTAGAGTACAAGAGAGAGGGCTCTGCCTTGCTCTCCACCTCCTTCTGTACCTTTGAAGAGCATGGAGCTTCCCCAGCCCCCCTCCTGACCACCGTCCCTGGAGGGGGTTGGGTACAGTGGGAGCTGGGGAGAAAGCAAGCTGCAGCTTCCCAGGAGCCCCTGCCAGCCTCACTCAAGCCCCTCTTCCTGCCTTTCATCTGAGCAGAAAACAAGGGAGAGGCCCCAGGCGTCAGCAAAGCATTTCACCGTGTGCAATTTGCATTTTCTGTCTCCATCTTGAGCAGCTCTGGCTTTGGGTAGCCGGAAGAAAGAGCAGCTGTTCCAGCTGCGAAGGTGCTTAGTCCAGTGTGGGCTGCAAAGTGGTGCTTGGCTGTGGTGTGGGTGGGGGAGGGGGTGATCAGGAGGGAAGCAGTGAGAAGGAACAAAGCATGGGGAGGGGGAATGGGGTGGGGAGAAAGCGGGGTGACGCGTTAGGGGTGGAGATCTATCTAGCGTGGAGATCTAGGGCCACAGTTCTCAGCAAGGGGTGATTTTCACCCCTCAGGAGACACGTGGCAATGTCTGGAGGAATTTTTGGTTGTCATGACTGGGCATGAGGAGGGAGCAGTTGCTTCTGGTGTCTAGTGGGTAAAGGCCAGAGACACCACTAAACATCCTGCAAGCCCGGGATAGCGACCACCACAGAGAATGATCAGGTCCGAAATGGCAATGGGGCCAGGACTGGGAACCCTGGTGGTGGGATCAGAGGAGAGGGACAAGAAGCAGAAAAGCGGAGGATGGGCGGTGAGGTTTAGCCAGTGTCTCCCAGGTACAGGGCAGGGCTGGGTGCCATATAGGTACAAAAGAAGCAGTGGGCATCTAGCTGTAGGCAAGCTGAGAAGCTGCCACCAGCACCTACGGGCACCACAGATCAGTGAACTTTCATGAAACATGGGCAAGTGAGGTGGAGTAGGGGCCCCTCTTAAGGGCCTGCCAGGCCCCCCGCCCCCCGCCCCTGAGACATGGAAATAAAGGAAAATCTTGAGTCCCTTCTAGGGAAATTCCAGGCACCTTGCTATCCATGAGAAGTAAATGAGCAACCAGAGAAGCAAAAAGATAATAATCAAACAATAACCACGCAAGGAAGTTGGATCCAGGGGATGTTCAGTTATCTATAGAAATGAAAGATAATGGATGGGCATGGTGGCTCATGCTTGTAATTCCAGCACTTTCAGAAGCTGAGGAGGGTGGATTGCTTGAGCTCAGGAGCTCAATACCAGCCTGGGCAACATGGCAAAACCTCATCTCTATGAAGAAAGAAAGAAAGAAAGAAAAAGAAAAACAAAGAAAGAAAGAAAGAAAGAAAAAGAAAGAGAGGCGAGGTGGGGGGAGGGAGGAAGGAAGGAAGGAAGCAGAGATAACATCTTAATATAAGTCCCTGAGCTGGTTTTCAGAAACCCAGACTCACACCGGATGGAAAATCCGACCTCCATCATATATAGCTCAGATAAGCGGTGCACTGAAGACTGAACTCTGACCAGTCTTTCTGAGTCCCTTCCTGAGGTGACTGGGGAAGTCTACCTGTGACCTTGAAGTCCCACACTTCAATATATCTCACCTTTTTGGGCCAAACCAATGTAGAACCTTGCTCCATGTATGGATTTCTGATTTTGCCGGTAACTTCTGCTTTCCTGCATGTACCCTTCCTTTAAAAGCTCTTGCTTGTAAGCCATTGGGGAGTTTGTCCGATTCTTGCTAGGTGCCCTGCAATCCATGCCTTTTCCCCCTACTCTCACTGCAAATCTCAGCATCAGTGTTTGGCTTTGCTGAGCCAAGCAGGCAGACCCAAGTTGGTAGTGTGAGGAGGAGCTCTTCAGATCACAGGTGTCCCTGGGCTGAAGAAGGGGCAGAGAGCTCCCACTGGATAAGGAGGGGAGAACATCCACAGAGAGACCCTTGCCCAGGGCATGGAAGTCACAGTGGGGTTTGCCACTCAGGTGTCCAGATGTCAGGCTGGCTGGGGTGAGAGGGAAGGTGGGACACAGGAAGGAAAGGCCTAGAGTTGGAAAGAGGGGCAAAGGGCTGGGTAGGAAGAAGCCAGAGGGAAAAGGCCTGCCCCAAGCCCAGAGAAGCTCCACCCCCCTCACCCAGAGCTCCTTGGGTGAGTTTCCCAGGTGAATTTAGACAGGTCTGGCAGCTGGGAGGGGTGGGGGCAGGATGAGGGTGAGGGGGGGCTCTGAGGTGGGCTCCTCCCTTGGAAGAAAGAGGAGCCACTCTGACCAGGGACATAGTGAAGAATTTAAGAGCTGAAAGGTCTGCATTTTATCAGTGATGGTAACGATGGGAATAATAATACCCTCAATCCAGGCACCGTTTGTTGAGTGCCTACTTTGTGCAGGTACAATGCTAAGCTTTTGAAGACAGTATCTCATTTAATCAGCACAGCAACTTCAGAAGGTGAGCAACTAAGCCCAGAGGGGTGAATTGATGTCCTAAACTGTCCAGAAACAGCCCTGTAGCCACTGCAGTCCCCTTCTCTACTGCCATACCTTCACTGTACCTTACCCTGGTGCTTTCAAGCCCACCTTCCCATTTGATTTGCATATTGCCCCATTCAAGTAGACCAGGCAGGAGTTCATGATCCTATTTTACATGTAAGAAACTGAGGACTGACAGTTCATTCATGGGAAAGCCAGAACTAGAACCCAGCCTTTCACTTGTAGCCAAGCCTCTCTGTGGAATCTTCTTAGGACCTGGGGCAGGCAAATCTCATGGCTTTGTTTCTGTGCCTGCCTCTTGCTGGGGTAGCAGGAATCTAGCTCATGTGCAACTTTCCTGAGTCTCTGAGGGAGGCCCCTGGGGCTCAGAGTGTCAGAGAAAATTGGCATAACATCCTGCCTGGCTAGATCTGTTTTAGGGGCAATGACTTTTGTCCCATGCCCCACACACCCCTTCTCCCCAACTGCCCATTCCCTCCAACAGCTTTACTTCTTACTGTAAAATTGATCATCATTGTTTTACATAATTCATGAGGCAGTAACAGGAAATGTCTAACCAAATTTAACTCCCCACCCCAGCGGGGCCTGGACCAAGAGCTGTGCTGAGGGTGGGGCTTCAGGGCTGTGGTATAGGTTCAGGAATAGAGATGGAGGGTGGGTGCTGGGGCCCCTGGCCACAGCCATTATCGGTAGGTGAGCAAGAGAGCTCAGGCTGCAGGGGCAGACCCCTCCCCAGGCTGCTGGGGACACAGGTTCATTGGTGAACATGTCTGTGTCTCTGTGTTGGACTGGAGTACCTGGTGAGGAAGGTGGGCTCTGCCCTCTTCTCAGCAGGGCAGTGGGAGGAGGACCTGTGCCTGCTCCTCCTGCATCTTCACATCCCTCCCTAATGGGAGGTGAGGCTGTAGC
Source organism: Cheracebus regulus (assembly GCA_963574635.1). NCBI lineage: Eukaryota > Metazoa > Chordata > Mammalia > Primates > Pitheciidae > Cheracebus > Cheracebus regulus. The sequence continues at coordinate 41,457 of CAUYQU010040635.1, forward strand.
CCAGGGCAGTGAGCACTGGACAATGAGTCTGGAGACCTGGGTTCTAACCAGTTCCACAGAGTGACATGGGGCAAGCTGCTTCCTCTGAGTTTTGGCCTTTTTGTGCAAAATGAGAAGTTGTGCCAAATGACTCTTCAGACCTCCCTCTGAATTCTGCCACTCCTGCACTTAAAACCCGGCGGCAGCTCTGTGTGCTGTGGGGTTGAAATCCACACTTGCTACAGTTCTGTAGGGCTGCTCCAGTCACATCTCCAAGCATCCTCCTGCCCTTCGCCTTGCTCCAGCCACCCAGAAGCTCTTACTGTAGTGCCCCCTTGTTCTCTCCTCTCCTTTGGGCCTTTGTATGCACGGTTCCCTCTGCCCGTGATGGTCTCGGACTGTTTCCCACTCTACCTGGCCCCTTGTTTAATGACATATCTTCATGTTCTAGCTCAGCTTTACTTCTGCTGAAAAGCCCTTGGAGGCCTCTCAGGAAGGGCAGGATGCCCCTCGTACTTGCCCCAGAACGCCCTGGGCTTACTGTATAACATGGCATTGCAATCACCACTTATGTGTGCATCTCCCCATTAAGGCACATGCTCCCGGAGCACAGCGTCAGCTCTGCTTTGACCCCAGCTGTTTCCCCGGCACCTTCCACAGTGCCTGGCACCAATAGTCACAATAGATGTGGCATGAATAAATGATTGCATACAGCGATTCCATGGGCATAGAAGTCCAGGAGGAACATGCTGCAGGAGTGGGGACAGTGGGAAGTACGGGGAGGGAGGAGAGAGACGTAGCCTCACAGCCTCTGCTGCAGAGACAGTGTTGAGAGGGAACGGGGCGTCACAGACCCCTGAGGACAGGAGTCTTTCAGCCTGCAGCCTTGGTTCAGAGGGGTAGGCTTTCTAGGGCTCTGGGTCCAACCCAGCACTGAGGGCCGACTGCTAGGGACATGGAAGTGGCCCTCTAAGATGCTGTCCTGCCATGTGGAGCCTGAGGAGCTCAAGCTCCCATTACTGATGCACTGTGGGTCCTGAGGGAGGCCCCCAGGCCTCTCATATGCCTGCCTCCTGGGATGGACTGTTCCCATATACACCACAACACCTCTTGTCCCCTGGGACTGCACTCCAGGGCTCCTCACCAGGGTGTGTGTGCCAGCCCCATGTAAATGCCACGTCTTCTGTGTGCCTTCCCAGATCCCCTTGGAATCATTTCTTGCTCCCAGCTCCCACAGCATGTGACACATGACTCACATCAGATGTGTTTAACCCCATTTTGTGAGTTGCACCGAAATGACATGTGGGTCTCCTTGGCTGGAGGGCAAGTTTTCTGAGGCCCAAGGTTGAGGAAGCATGAATTAGTGGAAACTGGGATCTAATAGGCGTGGGCTGGAACATCAGTTTTCAGCCAGTAGCTAACAGAATAGGCACCTTGTGAATGAATGAATGAATGAACAAATGAATGAATGAATGAACAAATGAAGATGCTTGACGTTTCTGAACCTCAGTTCCTTCTTTCTTTCTTTCGAGATAGACTCCATCATCCAGGCTAGAGTGCAGTGGTGGCATCTTGGTTCACTGCAACCTCCACCTGCCAGATTCAAGTTATTCTACCTTAGCTTCCCAAGTAGCTGGGATTACGGGTTTGCACCACAACGCCCGGCGATCAGTTCCTTCTTTCTAAAGTGGAGACAATCATATCTACTTTATGGGGATGTTGGAAGGCTTGCTGACACTGTATGGAATGATCTGATACAGAAAATCCAAAGTTATTATTACCATGAGGCATCGATGTGCCCCACTCCGGCCTCCCATCCTAGCCCACTGCTTGCTGACGTGAAGTGAACACCAAGACCAGTCACTGAAGCACCAAGGCCATTGCCTGGTGGTGCCTCACTCACCCAACAGCTGGTCCTGGACTGGAGGCTGCTTGTAGCTGACTTGGGCAGGTTGTCTTTTTAGTTAATGTGTTTATTTTTTGCATATAGGAAGAAAGTAGGGATATTCAGAAAAGGGGGGATAAAAGAAAGAGAGAGGGGAAAACATCCCAAAGAACAGCGCAGAACTGGATGGAATGATAACATGGAAGCACCCATGGTGCTGGGGCAGCTTAGCTTGGCCTCCAGTTCCCCAGCTCTCCTGGCTTGTCTAAATATGGAACCTGAGCAGAGGCTAGGAAGAAATGGGATGGAAAAGTCAGGGGCCAGCTGCATTTTAAAAACAGCTGGCAAAAGCCCCTCTGCTTGTGAACATTCTACTCCCACACTTTGATAGACGTGAAGGAAGCTCTATGGCAGAGGGAATCACACCTCACATGTCAATACGTCTTGTTCCCCATGCGGTATGTCCATCATGTGTTTGCTGAGTTTGTGCTTAGTTTGTGACCCTTGCATTCACTCTTCCATGTTTGGAAAATGTAAAAGTAGTTGGTGTTGTCAGTGGTGGGGAGAAGAGCAGAACTATTGCAATGGACCCCAAAGTGGAGATGATGGGGAAAATGGACCCATGTTATACTGCTTCTGTAGGGGACGAGGCGTGTGACAGCGAGGACCATTCTGAGGGCAGATTTGCAAAACATGTGATGTGTGAAAAGGGCTGGGCTAGGCCTGTGCACCCTGGCAATGGAAGGACGACATGAGAAGAAGTGATGGATGAAGGGAAGATACATTCTGTTGGCTTCTTTGCATCTGTGGTAGGTGCCAGTCTAACCAGGAGATCAGAGCCTGAGCAAGGGGAGGTGGTGCAGGTACCAACAGGATAGCAGCCCAGGAGTTCCCAGGGCCCACTAGTAGAGCTCACCGAGGGGGAGGGCTACCTGCCACATAGTTCCGTGTCACCAAACAGTTCTATTTTGGGGAAAGATGTCTGTTTAACACCACATCTGCAAGAGGGAAAAGTGTAAGCTTGGTTGAAAGCTTCCGAGGACTGACTCACAGTCCTGTTTCATAGAAACATACCTGGGGAGGGCAACTTAAACCTCTGCTAGTCTCTTTGGACTAATGAGGAGTGTCTGGGCCCCCTCATTGCCTTCCCAGATGGAGCCCGCTTCTCTACTTTGTGCAGAGACACTGTTCTTTGAACACTTTTGGGAAGGCTCTCACTAACTTTTGCTATTGTTTTTATTCACCAGAGAACACACAGCTCTCAAGAGGCTGAAGGGACATTTCTCTGCTCTAGAACAATCATCCTCAGTCAATAGACCTTGCAGGCCCTGGAGATTCTCCCGCTGCAGCTGCTCTGGCCTCTTTGCTGCCCCTGAACATGCAAAGCGCCCTCATGCCTCAGGCCTCTGCTCTGGCTGGTCCCTCTGCTGGAAAGCTCTGCCTGGGTCCCCACTGCTCACTCCTTGCCTCCTTCAAGGCTCTGCTCAAACCTTACTTTTTGTTGTTGTTGTTTGAAATGGAGTCTTGCTCTGTCACCCAGCCTCGAGTGCAGTGGTGCAATCCCAGCTCACTGCAAACTCCACCTCCCAGGTTCAAGTGATTCTAGTGATTCTCCTGCCTCAGCCTCCCGAGTAGCTGGGATTAGAGGCGTCCGCCACCACGCCTGGCTAATTTTTGTATTTTTAGTGGAGATGGGGTTTCACCATGTTGGGCAGGCTGGTCTTGAACTCCTGACTTCAGGTGATCTGCCCACCTTGGCCTCCCAAAATGCTGGGATTACAGGCATGAGCCACTGTGCCCGGCCAAACCTTACTTTCAGTGACACCCTAACCACCTGTTCAGTGCTGCATCCTGCCCCTCCCAGCCCCTCTCACCTGCCTTTTTCTGCTCTGCTTTCTCCTTAGCATTTCCTCTGTTTTAACAATCAATGTATACTAAAGTACATCATTTTCGGGGTACATGTGATTATTTAATACATTCATAAAATTTGTAAAGATCAGATCAGTGAATTTGAGATGTTCATCACCTTGAATATTTGTCTTTATGCCACAACCAGTTGCATTTTTCTCTTCTACCTATTCTGAAATATACAATAGATTACTGTATACTCTAGTCACCTTACTGATCTATTTCTAACACTACGTCTTATTTCTTCTCTCAAACTGTATATTTCTACCCATGCCCCTTAGCATTTCTGACCGTGGCATCAATACACAAACACAGTATCTAATTTACTTGTTTATTATGGTTGATCGTCTGTCCCTTCCTGCTGGATCATAAGCCCCATGAGGACAAAAGGGGTCTTTGTTATTCCACTGCTCTATCCTAAGCTCCTGGATGAGTGTCTGCCACACAGAAGGGGCTCCGTGTGGGTGGCAGGAAATGGCTTCATCATGCTCCCCTCCCCTGTGCTTAGGTCCACTGTCTTACATTTTTGGTGTTTTTTTTAATCCCCTCTCCCTCAGCACTCAGCTGGCTATGGGCTGTTTTTATCTCTGGCCCAGGCTACCCTCCGGGTGTGAGAGATGCACAGTCAGGCCCACTCAGAGCTTGGCGGCAGAAGACTGAGTCGGGTGTGACCAGATCAGGGACGGTGCAGACCCTGTCCTCTGCACGCCAAAGCTCAAAGCCACACAGCAGGCTCATTCTGAGATGGGCAGACATCTCTTGGAGAACTGTCTCCTCCTCTCCTCCTCTGTCACCTTTATGACAAAGTGGGAGCTGAGGACTGGTGGCCTGAGCCAGGTTCTCAGAGCCCATGCTGAACAGATAACATTTGTAAGCACTGGCCATGGGTTGGGTGCTTCATGTGGATGATGTCATTTTATCCTCCTGCAATCCTCCTGGGTAATTTTCATCATCATCACCATCATCATCTCTGTTTAATAGATGAGGGGACTTAGACCTATCTAGTGACTTGTACAAAGTTAGAGAGCTGGTCCAGTGACAGAAGTCAGGCTACCCTCCACCCCCACACATAAATATAGAGACAAAACGGAAGCTCAGGTCTGTTGATTTCAAATCCTTCCTTCCTTCCTTCCTTCCTTCTTTCCTTCCTTCCTTCCTTCCTTCCTTCCTTCCTTCCTTCCTTCCTTCCTTCCTTCCTTCCTTCCTTCCTTCTTTTTCTCTCTCTCCTTCTTCTTTTTTTTGGACAGGGTCTTGCTCTGTTACCCAGGCTAGAGTGCAGTGGTGCAATCATGGCTTGCTGCAACCTCTGCCTCCTGGGCTTAATCGATCCTCTCAACTCAGCCTCGTGAGTAGCTGGGAACACAGGTGTCAACCACCATGCCCAGCTAATTTTTGTGTTTTTTTGTAGAGACAGTATTTCACCTTGTTTTTGTAGAGATGGGATTTTTGTTTTTTGTAGAGACGGGATTTTTGTATTTTGTGTAGAGAGAGGATTTTGTCTTGTTGCCTGCTTCTCAAACTCTTGATCCTCCCACCTTGGCCTCCCAAAGTGCTGGGGTTATAGGCATGAGCCACCATGCCAAGTTCTGCCTACCTCCTTTCTATTAGACCAAGCCACTGCTCTCATTCTGTACTACCTTGGCTAAGGTGGTGACATGTGAACTGAGATAATGCTACTGGCCACCTTTCCTCTTCCTGTAGGCTGACTGACATTAGGTTTCTCATACCCTCTGTAGCCAGGTGGGCTTTGCAGCTCAGTTTGACCAACAGATGCAGCTAAAATGCTGCACTCACTCCAGGCCTGCCTCTTAAGGTCTCCTGCATGTTCCTCCACACTTACTCTCTTCTCTCTTTGCTGGCCACATACAGGGACTCCACTGGAGGGCTCTGAGACCCCAGGAGGAAGAAGGAAGTGTGTAGAACACAGTGTTTCAGACTCTCTGGCATGGGATGTGAGTGAGAAATAAACTTGTATAAGATTAAGTCATTGAAATCTTGGATCACCTACCCTTGTCTAATACAGCCTTGAAGGATGAGGACATGTTTGCCAGGCAAAGAAGGCAGGGGAGGCTTTCTGGGAAGCAGGAACATGTCGAGCATGTGGGAATGTGGGAATGTGTTGGGGGACATTCAATCTGGCTCGGCTTTCTGGAGGGGTTGGGGGAGGTGAGCTGGAATGGCGGGGTTGGCTGGAGCATCTCAAATGCTATCCTGGAGATGATGGGGAGCCTGGGGGGTATCTCATGCCAAGGAGAGATGCTTTAGATTTGAGTGTTAGGACCATTCTAGAGCATTCATCAATACCTTTCTGAGGAATTGCAATTCTGAGACTTGCGCATAGAACATGCGGTTCTGCTTCTCCTTAGACATTCACAATGCATATTAACACATCAGTCCCCCTCTATGCCTTTACTGGTTTGCTTTCTTCACAGCACTCACCATTTGAAAAGTTCTCTTATTTACTTACACATTTATTTTATACTTCCCTCTGCATCGAAATATAAGTGCCACGAGAGCATAAAACTTGTCTGTCTTATTCACCACTTATTCCGAACAGCTAGATGAGTACTTGGCACCTAGTAGGTGCTCAATACATTTTTGGTGACTGAGCAGTTTAAGGTCCTGAGAAGTCCTGCAGCAAAGGACTACCAATCCCTTTACAGTATCTATTGTGTGTGTATGGAAGACCTATTACTATTTCCCCTGACAACCACACCTGGTGCATGCTGCTCTGGTGGCCAGTGGCAGATAGCGTGGGCCTCTGCTGACTGAGTGTCTACCACTCAGGGGCCACTGAGGGTCATGTTACTTCACAGAGGTGGGAGTGAGAGGTTCAGCTAAGACACTAAGCAACCACTAGCCATGGCAGCTGGAACCTGGTGCTGACACTGAAGCCTTGTTCCTTGGAGGAGCTCAAAGAGGAATCAGGATCCAGCTCCCCACCAGCCTGGCCCCACACCAGCTGCAAGGCCAGCTTCCCACACATGGCAACTGAGGGTAGAAGCTAAGCTTTAAGGATTAGTCTCAGCCTCTTGCAGAACCTGTGCCTATGTCAAATGATCTTTAGCTGGGCACCAGGAGCCTCAGACAAATGAGATAATAAAAACCAAACCTCCTTATGGAGACGAGCAGAGCCATGGTGGGGAAGACATCGGGAGGCGAGAGCTCCAGAGGGACCATGGCTGTGCCCAGGGCCTTCTGCCTCTACACAAATGATTGTAGGGGCTTGAGAACTATACCTGGCCTGGGAGCAGAGGATATGAGAGCAGCAAAGGGCTTCAGAGATCATCCTTATCATTGCAGTTATTGCTACAATTTACTGAGCGCTGCCACTCTTACCCATCCTAAAGGTGGGTATTACTGTGTACATTTCACAGAGGAGGACGCTGAAGCTCAGAGAGAGGGAATAATGTCCCCAAGATTGTGGCCTGAGTGAGGGAGTGAGGGGCCACACTGGGAGGAGGAGCCCCCTCTCTGGACTCTGTCCTGCACTCTTTCATCTGGCCTCTCTGGCCTCCTGGAGCACTAACCTTCATCACACTGTTCTGCTGAGATTCCGGGTATTCCCAGGGGAAGACCTGCCCTGGAGCCCAGGTGAGCTCTGTGCTATCCTGCTAGGACCAGCTATTTAAGAGGAAGGAGGTGAATGAGGAAGAGTGGATGCAGATACAGGCCCTGGGTCTGGGTCCTCAGCCCATCCTCCCCACACCTACAGGTCTGCTCCTGTCAGAGGGGTTTGAACCAGAGCAACTCCATCTGAATAGGGGCTGGGTAAAATGAGGCTGACACCTACTGGACTGAGTTCCCAGATGGTTAAGGCATTCTAAGTCACAGGATAAGATAGGTCAGCACAAGATACAGGTCATAAAGACCTTGCTGATAAGACAGGTTGCAGTAAAGGAGCTGGCCAAAACCCACCAAAACCAAGATGGCGATGAGAGTGACCTCTGGTCATCCTCACTGCTGCATTCCCACCGGCACATGACAGTTTCCAATGCCATGGCAACGTCAGGAAGGTACCCTATATGTCTAGAAAGGGGAGGTATGAATAATCCACCCCTTGTTTAGCATATCATAGAGAAATAGCCATAAAAATGGGCAACCAGCAGCCCTTGGGGCTGCTCTGTCTACAGAGTGGCCATTCTTTCATTCCTTTACTTTCCTAATCAACTTGCTGTCACTTTATGGACTTGCCCTGAATTATTTCTTGTGCAAGATCCAAAAACCCTCTCTTGGGATCTGGATCAGGACCCCTTTCTGGTAACACTCTTGCCTCCCTCTTCCGAAGAGTAAACATTTCTCACAGGGCAGAAGCCCTTTGTCGTTTTCACGAAGGGTCGCTCAGCAGTGGCCTCTGGGTTTCCAGCCTAGGCCTGGGAGGTGAGGAAAGGTCACTCAGCTGGCTGGTGAGGAGGCCTGGAGCAAGTCAGGGTTTCTGGTATTGGACCTGGCATTTCATCGCCGTGATAATGAATGTGGATTACTCACTGTGAAACTGGCCTGTGGCATTAGCCTCCCCTCCCTATCTCATTCTTCTGTCAGAAGGACTCCTTGCGCTACCCCCTTTAGTCAAGCAGTGTATTCTCTAGTCACACCAGCTCTGTTTCTGAGCTAGAACCCAAGATGGGCACTTACTACTTAATAAATACTTGCAGAGGAATTATTAGGAAGGTCAACATCTAGGGGGATGTGTCGTGTAAAGATCTGGCTCCCACAAATCAGCTGAGTGAAGGCAAATGAGTCCCCACCCTTCGTTAGATAAGTGGTGGTTGATCAGGTTCCCCTCTGCCGGTTCAAGTGGGTATTCATATACACCTATATGAATAAATCTGTTTCTCTCAGGCTCTGGCCACCCTCCCGCCCTGGAGACCTCAGAGGGCCAGAGAGCCCTGCTCTCTCAAAGTGTGGGGGTCCATCAGGCATAGCCTGGGGCAGAGGGAGAGGAGAAGTGACCTGTAGATTGATCCCCATCAGCCTTGATGTTCATAATGGCGATAACAGCACTTTCACAGTTGTTATCTTAGCACTTCTTCATAATGGCCCCATGAGAAGAGAAGGCCCCTATTCTCCAAATGGGGAAAATGGAGCTCAAGTTCACACCGCTTCTACCTGGCACCAGCCAGTACTCGAAGCTCACACATGTCCTGTTGCACAATCAGAAGGTGATCTGAACACTCCAAACCCGATCTGCTACTGCTGCAGGTCATGCCCAGAGTCTGCTGGCCACATGCCTTCTGCAAGCTTGGGTCCCAGCTTTCTAGAGCCTAGAGGGGCTTGTATTTATGGTATTGATGCCTAGACATGAGTCCTTATCAATTAGATTCCAGTCTGAAGGAATCTTTCAATCCCCTCTCTCAGCTGGGCTACGGGAGCTGGCTGGGCAGGACTGCCTGTGACAGCCCCTGAAGCTACAGGACGTAGAGGAGCCCACGTCCCCTTCCATTTAGAGCCTTCCACTGGATCATTCAGCCACAGGCCTAGCCAGAGGTACTTCTGGGGCTCCGCCCCACTCTCTGCTCCAGCCCCAGTCAGGCGATCCCCTGGGATCCCTGAGTCACAACATCCAGAGGTGGGCGGGATCCTGCCATGAGGACAGCTCTCCAGTGGTGCCAGCAGCGTCCTCTGCCCTGTAGCCTCCTGCTGCCCGTCACTGCAGGGCCCTGTAGCAAAAGCAAAGATGCTTCAGCCACCCGTGGAGCAGTAAGTACCAAATGCTAAGTACTCCCTTATGCTTCCAGAAGACAGACAAAGGGTGGCACCCCAAGGAGAGTGTTGGAGAAGTATGCAGGCACCCTGCCCTGGTGAAGGAGAACCTTGCTCCCTCCTGCCCTGCCCTACCACATCCTTCAGGGCCCCTGGCACAGCTGAAGGAGAATGCCCAGCATATACCAGCTGCTCCTGCCTCCCTCTGCTGCTGTGGGTCCTGCACGCTCCACAGGATGTTCAAGAGGCCAAGGCTGGTCTTGGCTTCCTCCTGAGCTCCCTCCAGCGCTACCGTTCCACAGCTCTCTGGAGCTGGGAGGAGGAAGTGCTGGGTCCCTTATTCTAGGAGCTGGATGGGAGGGAAGGGGGACTCCACGTATCCACTAACCCTTCCAGCTTGACTCCTGGGCCACTCTGGCAGCGGCACTTTCCAGCGCTTCGTCTCACTTTCTCCCCTGGGGGATTTGACTTTCCAGAAGAACAAATGGGTGCCATATTTATGGGCAAAACCTGCCCATTTAGAGGCAGGGGAAGAAGGAGCGGAGTCCTGAATCACTGGGTGGTCCAGAGACGTCTGGTACTGAGGATGCCTTCCCTGCTCTGGAAAGAGGCTCTAGTTTCTACTGCTGTGGGGAGAAGATTAGGTGGAGGGTTCCTTGGGATGGGCTCTGAAGGAAGTGCCTGCTGATATTAACGGGGAGCTGAGCTGTCATGGTCTGGACTGCCTCTGAGGCCCCATCCTTTCTGCAAATCACCTACTCTCTGCTCTTAGGCCTCTGCCAGAGAGTCACGGGTTGGCCTTTGCTCTAGACCCAGAGGCCCGTTGCACTTGCCAGAGGACATGAACGTGGTGACCCTGCACTGTCTCTCTGTTGCCTCCTCCATCATCTCCCCGTTAAGAGCAGCTGCAGGTGTGTGGGCCCCTGAGCCTGGAGCTGCCTACCTCTCAATCCATGAGGACTGGCCTGGAGTCCTCTGGGCATAGCCCCTCCCCTGCTGTGGAGCCTGCTACGGAACCTCCCTGGGATCCAGCACCAGCCAGACTTTATAGAAAGCAGCATGTGCAAAGACCAGTACTTAGAGGGAAAAAGTCTACTGCCTGGCCCAGGAAGCGAGGGGAGGCCTGGCCACATGCTGCAATCCTAGGGGTGAGCGGGCATGGTTACTAGAACAGAAGTCCTGCCAGGTGTGGTGCCTCTTGCCTGTAATCGCAGCACTTTGAGAGGCTGAGGTGGGCAGATCACCTGAGGTCAGGAGTTCGAGACCAGCCTGACCAACATGGTGAAACCCTGTCTGCTAAAAATACAAAAATTAACTGGGCGTGGTTGGAGGCACCTGTAATTCCAGCTACTCAGGAGGCTGAGGCAGGAGAATCGCTTGAACCCAGGAAGTGGAGGTTGCAGTGAACCAAGATTGCACCATCGCACTCCAGCTGGGGCAACAAGAGTGAAACTCTGTCTCAAAAATTAAAAAAAGAACAGAAGTCCTGTGTCCTGAGAGTAAGAGGTGCTGGGACCACATGTGGAGGACTGGGCTCTGTTGGGAGAAACCAGAGCAAAGCACCCAGGATGGCGCATGGTGTGAGATCTGCCACAGGCACTAGAAGAAATGGGGTGAGGTTGGGAGTTGCTTAGAAGAGGAAAGGCTTACAGGGGACCTGACAAGTTCCAACTGGTGGTTCTCAGGCTTTGATGCATATTAGGGTCACTTTTCAAAGTTAGAGACCCAGGATCCACCCTTGAGGCTTCCGATTCAGTAGGCTGGGGTGAGGTCCTGGCATCTGGTTTGATAAGGCTTCTTCTGGTGATCTGCTGTATGGCTGAGGTTGAGACCCCTCCGCATGAGAAGGGCTCAAAGTTTGACCTCCAACAAATATGTTGTAAGTTAGGGTCTTTCAAATAGGCAGAGCTTTGATCTCCACACATAGTAGTTATGAGCACTAAAAAAGCACAGAATGGCTTGGGGATAGTGGCGCACACCTGTGGTCTCAGCTGCTCAGGAGGCTGAGATGGGAGGACCGCTCAAGTCCAGGAGTTGGAGGGTCCTGGGTGCTTGTTGTCTGGGCTCGGAATAGGATGCCAGAGCCTGAGTGCCCAGCCCTTCCACCTACACAAAGGGTGCTTTTTCCACCCGTGAGGCTTCTGCCCTATGTAGCAGGGCCTGGGCTCTGAAGAATCCCACCAGATTCCTGTGATGGGTGTGTGCTGAGGCTGCTGTACCCTCACCCGGACCTTCCAGGACCAACTGACCCCCTTACAATCAGGGTCTTTGAAGAAGTTGCCTTGAGAGGATCACTGGGTTTGGGGTCTCATTCTTGGTTTCACTGACTCCACGTGGATGGATGAGGGGCTTCCTGTCCAGCATGGAGGAAGATCAATTCCCCTTCCCAGAGGTGAGGGGTGAGGGTTGAGGCGGCCGCCCCAGGGCATGAGGACCCACTTGGCTCGTGCTCTTGGGTCCGGTCTTGCTCCTCCCCATTCCCTGGGTCACGAGGCTGCTTTCCCACGGTGGACTCTCTCAACATCTGCTTGATTGCTTTCTGCTCCCAGTCCCCTCCACTTTACCAACATGTTCATTGCCTTCTAGCTTTCAGTATGAATTTCAGTCCATAGAAATGAATATAAGAATGAAGATATTGAGCTTGTTAAGGGACCTCTAGCACCATGCCTGGCACACAATACCAGCTCAAGAAATGGACATGTCTCCAGCCCTGCCACCACTTCCTGAATGCCTCGTACAGCAGAGTCAAGGCTGACTGTTCCTGCAAACTTTCCTCTGTCTACCCAAAACCCACTTAGCTTTTGCCTCCTGAGCACGCGTTGCTGCCGGAGCAACGTGGCCCAGCTGTGCCCTGAGTGTCAGGGAACGATCAGCTACAGAGTCAACATTTTCATCAATGAAAGTGGATAATCCAAATGCAGATAATTGAGAACCAGGCTGGAGTCACAGACCTGGTGGCCTTCGAAGGCTTGTTACCATTGATTTGCATATTCTACGCATCTTATGAGAGGCATTACCCTTTTCACGTGGCTTGGGCTTACTTTGAAATTTGAATCCTTGACTGAGAATTTAATTTCTTCTTCTATATGGCAAATAATACCCACCCCCAATGCCCCAACCAGAATGGCAATGAAATGTAATGGACAGATCCCCACATTAAGTAACAGGAGCGTGTGGTCTAAGCCTCAGGTCCCCTGGTACTGGTGTCACCACGTGAGGTCACTGAATCTCTCTGGTCTCTGGCCCAGGGGCTGGACAAGAGATTAGTGGTTCTCAGATCCCTGTCCATGGCCTGGCTGTACCGGAATCACATGGGACGTATTTTAGAAAGTACGGATGCCCTGGCCCTGCCCTCAGAGTGTCCAATTCAATAGGACCTGGGCACCTATATTTTTAACAAGCTGCACAGTGGTTTTAATGCATGGCCACATTTAAGAACTATGTAGCAAGATTTCCTTCCTTCCTTCCTTCCTTCCTTCTTTCCTTCCTTCCTTCCCTCCCTCTTTATTTTCTTTCTTTCTTTTCTTTCTTTCTTTCTTTTTCTTTCTTTCTTTCTTTCTTTCTTTCTTTCTTTCTTTCTTTCTTTCTTTCTTTCTTTCTTTCTTCTTTCTTTCTTCTTTCTTTCTTTTTCTTTCCTTCTTTCTTTCTCTCTCTTTCTTTCTTTCTTTCCTTCTTTCTTTTTTTTTGAGACAGAGCCTTGCTATGTTGCCCAGGCTGAAGTGCAGTGGTGAAATCTCAGCTCACTGCAAACTCTGCCAGGTTCAAACAATTCTCCTGTATCTCCAAATACATCACAGACTCACCTAATTCCTCTCTAAGTACATTGCCATGGCCGGGTCAATATCTCCCTCCTCCGCCACCCAGGCTCTGCAGCCCCATGTGCTCTCTGCTTCCACTCTATCCTCTTGTAATCCATTCTCCACTTGACAGCTCAAGTGCCCCTTTGAAAAGCATGTCATCCCCTCCATAGCTTGCCATAACACTTACAAGCAAATTCAAACTCTTTACTGTGACCTAGAGCCTTCTACGATCTGGTCCTGCCCACTTCTTCGTCCTCCTCCCCATGGCTCTCCTGCCCTTGTTGATGCCACTCTGCCTACTCCAGCTCTCTGCTCACTCCTTGGGCACAACCAGATCATTTTCACTTTGAGCCTTTGCTTGGGCTCTTCCTTCTGCTCAGAAGCTCTTCCCCGATCTCCACACAGCTGGCTCCTTCTGCCATTTAGGTCTCAGCGAAATATCACCTCTGCACACAGGCCTTCCCTGACCACCTGATGTGAAGTAGATGTTGAGCACTCCTTTTAGTTTCTTCTGTTTTCATTCTCTGCACAGCTTGTGCCACTGTTTGATGTTTTCTAGTTCATGACGATGTTTTTCTGGCTTGTCTATTGACTGTCTCTCTCCTCTAGAATATAAAATCTATGAGGTCAGTGACTTCATTTGTTTTGTTTGCCACTGTGTTCCTAGTGCTTAGAACACTGCTTGGCACATTGTAGATACTCAATAAATATTTATCAAATAAATAAGTAAATGTAAGTTCCCTTCCAGTTCTAGAGGTACATGATATATTTAGCATCTTTAATAATTAATTTTGTTATCCCAAGTAAAGATTTTGTGGAGTCCAGAGTGTGATTTAGAATGCAGAATAATTGGGAAGGGTTTCAGTTTTTTGTAGCTAGTTAGCTGTCTAGCTGTTTCTGTCATCAGAGCTTTGCTTCCTGGAGACATGGCAAATTTCATGAAGCCAGGGATTATGCCTTACTCACCTTCAAGTGGCTCACAGCTCAAGGTTATATTGAGCTCCATAAGTGTTTGTAGAGCAAATGAATAGATGGTCTTCTCATGGAACAAGGATCGAAACTGAGGCAGAGAGTAGGGAGGAAATGTACTGAGGAGATCGTGTTGTTTGTGGCTATGTGGTTGGTTCTGTGACTCATACGTCCTGGGTTAGCTGCTTCCAAAGATCCTTTCATTCCTTCTTTGTACATGGTGAGAGCAAGGCAAAGTTACCAGCAGCTTTCTCACCTAGGTGCTGGCTTCAGGGACGCAGTGCAAACTTTAGCTCTAAGGGGCAATCTAGTAGAGCAAGGTTTGGAAGAGGTTTACTCTGGATTAGGTGTTGGCTGTGTGACCTCAGGTAGGTACATAATGTCTCTGTGCCTCCCTTTCTGTATTGGTAAAAACCAGGGAATCATAGCACATAGGTACTCTCAGGAATTTCGTGACATTTAAATGAGAAAATGGATGAAAGGCTCTTTGTGGTGCCTTGCACCCAGTAATTGCTAAATAAGTGTTGGTCATTTAAATGATCATTAGTAGTTCTGGCCTTGAGCTGGCATCTGAGGTACCAGGGTTCTCTGCTTGGGATTTCCTTCTCTCTCTCTCTTCTTTGAAGCCATGGGCAAATCACCTGAAGTCTTCTTCTTTCCTGCTTTTTTGCAACCAAGATAATGATAGCTCTACTTCCTTCTAGCACTGCTGTGTGGATTAATTAGTGTTAATTAATGGGCTTTGAAAATGAAAAGCACCTAGGTAAGTGCTGATCGTGATTATTAATGGGAACCTTGAACATGGAGAAGGTGCCGAACACGGTCCTAAAATCACACAGATTAAAGAACAATGGGGGCAGGTGAGAAAGTGGCTATTAAGCTCTGAGGCTGGGACCCGGGTCTGCCAGCCTGCCAAGGTGTTCAAGCCAGAACAAAACCTCACGGTAATGCCTATGCAAAGATCACTTGGTGAGCCACGGAGGTAGAATGTTTTCAACAAATGTCGCAGGCTGGAAGGGACCTCTGCAGGTCACTGAGCCGAAGTCTCCTCCTTTGAGGAGGACTGTGGCCCTTTCTGCTCCTTTGAAGCATGTGCCGTGCCTGTGCACTTTAAGGCAGGAAGGGGCTCCGGCAATAATGATAATAATGTAAGTTACCATGGATCACCTGCTCACTATCGAAGTGTAATTATCTAGTAAACACCATGTGTTAAGGCTTTTCCATGAATGCATGATGTCTTTTTTTATGGAGGGGTCAGATTTCTTGAGGTAGAATTTGCATATAGTAAATCTCACCCATTTTAGGGTACAATTCTGAAAGTTCTGACATACCACCACCACAATCAGGATACAGAACAGTTCCATGCCCGGCCAAACCCCTCCCTGCTGTCGGCCCCTCTCCCCAGCCCCAGCTCCTGGCAACCACTGATCTGTTTTCTTTGCCTTCAGTTTTGCCTTTTCTGGAACACCATATATATGAAATGATACAGTGAGTAGCCATTCAAAGCTGGCTTCTTCCACTTAGTACAATGCATTTGAGCATTAAGCATTGTGATGAACGCAGGTAAGATCCATGTATTAATTTTACATACGTATGTTATCTCTTTTCATTCTCAAGACACCTCTGAGTCAGGGACTATTATTATCCCTGTTTTATAGATGAAGCAACTGAGGCTTAGAAATGTCAACTTGATTAAGGTCACATGGCTAGTAAGTCATGAAGCCAGGATTTAAGCTCAGAATTTCTGACCTAAAACCCATGCATGCCCTTCTAGAAACCAACATCAGCAAATTTAGTTAATTGTTTACACTGAGTCTACCTGCATTTTCAGAAGTCTTTCTTGTCCCTGATCCCATCCTATCTCCTCAAAATTCACTTCCTCTTATATTTAAAGACTCATGTGGGATCCCTAAGCACAGCTTCCCGTAAGGAGCACATTACAGTTCTCACAGGGCCAGAGATCCCCTGATCACGGGATGTGGGTTCTCTGAATGTAAGGGACATTTGAGTAGACAGGAATGAGTTCAGGAGAGAAGAAGGGTATCTGGGACTTGTGAAAAAGAAACATTAAGTTTCATTTATTGTGAGAATCAGCCTGGTTTCTTCTGGACTCGGTGTCTGATTTTATTTCGGCTGCTGCTTTGTGGATGTGGGGCTCTGTATCCATTTACAAGTCCATTGGGACCTGGACTGTGATATGCTTTGAACCCACAAAACTGTTCTCTATTCCTTGGGAGAAGTGCTGAGCTGTGGCTGGGGAAGGCAGCCTTGGATACCAACTCAGCAATTAGCACGC
Source organism: Cheracebus regulus (assembly GCA_963574635.1). Taxonomy (NCBI): domain Eukaryota; kingdom Metazoa; phylum Chordata; class Mammalia; order Primates; family Pitheciidae; genus Cheracebus; species Cheracebus regulus. The sequence goes on from CAUYQU010040635.1 coordinate 57,997, forward strand.
CGAAAAGGCACTTTCCCCTTACTGGGTCTCCAAGGACCTTGGCTGGTAGAGAGAGGGAAAAGCGGGTTTCTCCAGCCCACATGGCCCTGTTCTTCCCCTCACAGTATCAATAATTATTAAAATGTGCATAAAAGTGCATTGACCTAGTTGGAAGTTTCATGAATATAAATAAATTAAATGCTCATGCCTAAGGGTGCCTGGATAAGCGTGGGGGAGAAAGAGAGTTACTCATGCTTGGACGGACAGTGAGGGGGACCCTCAGGCCTGCCAAGTGCAAACCAGAGAGTGCCAGGCTGTAAGGGAGAGGGAAATCCCTGCAGGGACCTGCCAGGAAGCCGGGCCCCTCCAGCTCCGGGGAAGGCTGGGCCTGAGTGCTCCTACTGTGTGCCACGGCCCACAGGCTGTGGTGTCTGTGCAGGGATATTGACCCCTCAGTTCTCAGGCTGTGCCCTGAAGTAAATAAAGTTGTAGGCAAAGAAGCCTGAGTGGGAGAAATATAGAATATTTCAGTATTGATTTCCAAGAGAGAAAAAGGACAAAAGAGTGCTAACAGCGCTTCATGCCTTCAAAGTGTTTTCATATCATGATCCCATTTTACTCTCACATGTGGTATAGGAGACAGGGATGTCATTATTATTGTTGCTGTTGTTAGCACCAGCATTCCCATTTTAGAGATGAGAACATTGAGGCCCAGAGAGGCGAAGAGAGTTATACAAGGTCAGCCAGTAACCAGGTGGCTGTCTAGTTAAGGAAACCGTGGCCTTTCCCCTGCGCACGCTGCTGTGCGGGGCTTGGACAGGCCTGGGACTCTCTTCCCTCGCCTATTCTTCCCCACCCATTGGCAGTGCAGTTTCCATCACCAGCCGCTCGCACTGAAGTCCCCTTGCCTCTGGTGTTTCCCCTTCCAAGTCCTCCTGCACACCCCTCTGCCAGGCAGGTCTTAAACATGGCTTCTACCCCTCCTCAGGATCCTTCCTCAGCTCCCCTCACCTGTAGGACCCTAGCCAATGTCTAAATCTGACAGTTCAGCCTTCGTGGTCTGACCTCATCTCGCCCCATGAGAATCCCCTGCCCATCCAAATCTGAATGCCTGCCAGCCTTCCAGGCTCAGCTGCAGCCCCACCTCCTTGGGGATGCCTTCCCTGATTAGCCCGGCCCACAAGGCTCTCTCTCCTTTAGTCCCTGCCGCAAGCGCCATTACCCTCCGTTCTGCATTGCTAGCCGCCTCGCTCCCTGTGCAGGCCTGCCCTCTCTCCATTAACCCTGGAGCCCTTGGGGAGCAGGAGCGTCTGACATGCAGGACCAGATTAGGCCCGGAGAGAGCCCGGCTCCATTCCTGCCTGGCCTTGTGACCTGTGTCATTGTCCTGCCCTCTCTGCATCTTCATCCACAAAATAGGAGGTGGTTGAATCTATGAATCTCAGAAGCCCTTTCCAACTCCCACATGCCCCGCGATCATGGACCCCATCAGACCCTCATGTAGAAGACTGATTCACTTGAAAGTTTCTTCTCCAGAAATTTGCATTTTAACAGGCACAGTGCTTTCAGCCAAAGAAAAGAAGCTCTGACATTTTGGAGTTGTGGGGGCAGGCTTCCTGGGACCCCAGTACACACCCTGCAGGGGGTCATCTCCTCATGGCCAAAGGCCAAGTCTGCTTTGTGGAGATTTTCCTACTCCCCACCCCCTCGTCTCCCATCCCTCTGTGCAACATTAAGGGATCCTCAGGGAACTAAGAAAATAGAAACACATTTAATTTCTTTTCCGCTTCTGTCCTCTTGCATTCAGATAACTGACTCATGCTTGCTTCATCTCTCCATATCTAACTTTGGGCTCTAGCCCCAAGGGGCAGGGACGTCTTTGTTCTAGCTCCGTTTTCATTTTTGTGCCAGGTCTCAGACACTGGGATTCTTGGTCTGATTCACCATCTGCCTCCACCCAGCCCCACCACCGGGTTAGAGTCCTTCCTTTCAGCTTCTCAGGAGCCAGTGTCTACCCAGGATGGGATGTTTAGGAGGAAAAAACCAATCCCAAGGGAAAACTCAAAGCCGGCTTGTTTGTCTGTGTTCAGGCCTGTATCAAGGAGCTCCATGGGACCAGGTTTGCCCATATCCAGAGTCCTTCAAGTATGCCTGGCATCAACACTTGCTCAGCACAAAACTAGACCATGACTGTCTCGACCTTTGAGTCTTCAGAGCAAAGTTCTCAGCATCTGGGTAGCTGCTGGCAGCTTTGCTTATTATTTTGTGTTCCAAGTCAGGAAAAAAATCAGACATGTGCATCACCGTAAGTGTACGACCACTTTGGTTGGTTTTGTTTTTTTTTAAGCTGTCGGGTTGAAGTGGACACTTGGTTTTTATTTTTTTTTTCTTCCCTGAGATGGAGTCTTGCTCTGTTGCCCAGGCTAGAGTGCAGTGGCATGATCTTGGCTCACTACAACTTCCACCTCCCAGGTTCAAGCGATTCTTCTGCCTCAGCCTCCCAAGTAGCTGGGATTACAGGCATGCGCCACCATGCCCGGCTAATTTTTTTTGCATTTTTAGTAGAGATGGGGTTTTTCCATGTTGTCCAGGCTGGTCTCGAACTCTTGACCTCATGATCTGCCCACCTTGGCCTCCCAAAGGGCCGGGATTACAGGTGTGAGCCACCACGCCCAGCCCTCTGGATTGGTTTTGAAGGGCTCTGAACAGTGCTTGCTACGTTTGAACAGAGATGATGTGGCATATTCAACTTCAATATAGTGGCATAGAGCATGGGCTCTGGGCAAATGACTCAGTTTCCTTTTCTGTAAAATGGCTTAACAGAAGTACCCACCTAATTCACAGAGTTGTTGGGAAGGTTATTAATATCATACAAGGAAAGTACGCAGAATGGTGCTTGGCACAGGAGAAGTGTTCAATACATATTAGCTTTTATGATTTTAACATGGCTTAAAGTGATCGAAAATATTCCCAGTTAGTAATGGATGGCCTGAATCTTTGCTGCAGTCTGATTTTGATGATCTCTGTCCAGATTATCCTTGTAAATATTCTTTCACAGGATTATTCAGGGCCTCCTCTCTTCAGTCATTCAATCCTTCCATGTGATTCACCTCATTCTGATGCTCAGCAAAATGGAATTAGGAATTTATATTTTCTGCCCCCAAAGTGTACTTCAAATCAAATAGAAAGGATATGGGTGGGGGAGGTTATTTTTTTTTTCTTGAGATGAAGTCTTGCTCTGTCGTCCAGGCTGGAGTGCAGTGGCCTGATCTGGGCTCACTGCAACCTCCACCTCCTGGGTTCAAGCAATTCTCCTGCCTCAGCTTCCTGAGTAGCTGGGATTACAGGCACACGCCACCACGCCCAGCTAACTTTTGTATTTTTAGTAGAGATGGGGTTTCACCATGGTGGCCAGGATGGTCTTGATCTCTTGATCTTTCAACCCACCTCAGCCTCCCAAAGTGTAGGGATTACAGGCGTGAGCCACAACACCTGGCCTATCTGCTATTTTAAATGAGCAGTTTCAGTTCCTACAAATATATCTGTAAGCATGCATAAATAAGAATAGCACTGATATTTAAGGGATGCCATCAGGGCGATGGGGTGTGACCCAGTTGCTTGCTAATAGATCCCCTGTTGATCCTCACTCATTGCAATGCAGGAGGCAGCTGGCTCACAAGGGTGGGAGAACTGGTGCCTCTGTCTGGGAGCAGAGAGGAGGAGTTGCTGGGGCCGGGGACCCACTCACTCCTGGAGGCTCTGTTGAAATGTCATGGAGACCTTCTTGGCCATTTTCCTGTCAGAATGAATCACACCTTTTCATGCTCTCACAGTCTTTTTGTTGATACCATGTGCCTTGCACTGACTATCCTGCTGAGGACCCTGAGGGCAGCATGGTTTCTGCTTTGCCTGGGATCTGCAGCATCTAGCACCATGCCTGGTGCAGGGGGTGCTCCATAAATGCTTGCTGCTAAAGGCATGAAGGCCCTTGATGGGATCTGCCACTTCCAGGACCCTAGAATGAGGGAATCTGAGGATACCCTGGACCAACCCCTCCTTTTGCAGATCCAGGAAATAGGCCAGGGAGCAGAAGTGACTTTCCAAGATCACACAGCTGTGGGCAGAGCTGGGACTAGAATGCAGGTCTCTTGACTCTGGTCCCAGGGCTGTGTTCTCTACATCTGCTTTCCATCTTAATCCCCAATTCCAGCTGCAAGCAATAGGACATGGCTTGCACTCTATGGGAGGGTGGTAGGGGAGGCTGTAGGCACTGCCTCCAAGGTGCAGGAAACTGCTGATTCTTCCACATCTTGCACTGTGACACCCACAAGGAAGCCATCTTGGTGTGGGAGGACTCAGTTTCCCACTGGAAAGACCAATCTACTTCTTAACTTCATGCTCCTATGTTTAGGACAGCCTGCCCTTTGACACCAAGAAGCTGCCCAAGGTCACAGAGCTGAGACTTGTTCTCTCTGTTCTCAGTTCTCAAGTTATCCAGTTGCTCCTGTTCAACTGGGCTGGCAGGATCAGATCTAGACAGGAGGCAGGAAGCAGCAGAGAGCAGGAGGATGACAGCAGACCCAGCAGTGAGGGGCTGGGGAAGTGCAAGGCAGGCTTGGAGAATTCATGCCTGCTTCCATGACGGGTTTATAAGGGCAGGGAGAGCCTTCAGGACTCAGCCCTTCCATGAACTAGTCAATACACAGATTCTTTAAGCTCTGGGGACATTGCCTGAGGCAGATCCCTGGGGGAAGAACCATTTCTCCAACCAAGGTTGACATGTCTCAGGGTTTTAGTGATTGCTGAGTCCAGCATGTTAGCTTTCAAAGACCAAGCCTAGATCTGGCTTTCTCGGCACAGCGCTGAGGCCAAGTTGGCTTTTCTGGAGTGGAGCGGTGCTCAGAGGGTGAGGCTCCTCAGGATGCCCCTCCATGACCTCCCACAGTCCCATCTGATCCTGCCCTCGAGGACAGACATACAGACATGCCAGCTCTTCTCTGGACAAGTTCTTTGGGCAGGTGGCCACATCCTGCAGCCCCCCAGGGAGAAGGCTCTCCACCTTTGCGAAGGATTACTCCTATTGCTGCCGCCCCCTTGAAGACAGTGCTTAGGTCAAGGCTTGTCACCCGCACCCTCACTCCTCCTAGTAACTGAAATAGCTGATACTTGGGCAACGAACAGGGTGTTATGACTATGAGCTCCTTTGATTCTTTCCAAAACCCCCCAAGATGTGGATACTATTATTATTTCTATATTGTAGTAGAAGACACGGAGGGTGGGAAAGGGTGAGTGACCTGTGCAAGGTCAACCAGTTAGAAGGTGGCAGCCCAGGGCTCCGATGCTGCAGTCTGTCCTCCTCCTACCCTCCCCATCACGCTGTCCCTGGCCCCCTGAGCCCATGGTGGGTGTGAGACAACAGTGCTCCCTGTCATCGTGGTCCAGACTGTGAGAGTGGGTAACATTCCCCACTCCCCTGTCTCTTCTAGGGAGCCCAAGACTCCAGATGCCGGGACTGCCCGGAAGAGATGAGTTGGAGACGTTGTACATGACTCCTCTGCTGCCTGGAGCCCCCGCTGCCCTGCAGAGCTATCACTGAGATGATAAACTAAGGAGCAGGGGATGGGCTCAGCACTGTTACCCTCTATGAGAGGAAAACAAAAGGGAGGGAAAATGTGACTTACAAATGTTTACAAATCCCTTGATTTTCAGGATCCAAGCTGTTCTCTGCTCTCCACGCCTCCTCTTTGTCCCTCACCTCCACCCTGATGGAACATCAGCTGCAGAGTGAGTCCCCTCCCGGGGTCGGGGGAGAGCTGTGTTCTGAGATTTCCTGTGTTTCTGAGTGAATTGCAGCCCCTCTCTGCTCAGCACTGGAGGATATCCAGGTCTAACATCTAGGGATTTGGTGACACCATCACTTTAAACCTCAGCATAACCCACTACCACTGGTGACAAACAGTGCATGGTATTCCTTTGGCAAAGACTGATGTGGCATTTCAGTGTGCCAGGTGCCATTCTAAGCATGTTAGTGATATCAGTTCATGGAATCCTCTGACAATTCCCTGGGTTAGGTTCCACTGTCACCCCCAGTTTAGAGTCAGGGAGGCACTAAAGTCATATAGCTAATATGGGGCAGAGCCCAAAAGACAACCAGGCATCTGGCACCAGGGTCCATTTATTTAACCACCCCAGCAGGGGGTTAGGGGGCTGCCTCTCTGCCAGTTGTGGGTGGCTGTGACTCCTCCATCATTCAATAGTGCTGCAGCCTTGCCTTTCGCTCTGAGACCGAGGAGTCCCCACTCCCTGAGCACCCAGTGCCCATTCCAATTACTTTTCGTTTTCCATCTGGCCTTAGGTAGCCTGTGCACCCTGTAGGGGCAAATTAATCAGAGATAACACAGGTAGCACCCCCAAACAAAGCCGTGTTGACAAAGTCCCCCTCCCCTGCAGGCCCCTGAACAGGTGGGTGCTTCAAGGGGTGTGAAGTGTTTTGTAGGTTATCATGCAAACACACATGCATTCTGGATGCAAGGGAGCCCAGCCTGAGCCTTCACGGCCCATAGCCTTGCGGGGCCACCACCACGCTCCCTGCTGCTGAGGAAAGCTCTTGAGTGCGTTGTCATCAGGGACTGTGAAGTGCTAAACATGTGAGATGCTTGTATCCAAACAAGCAAGAGGGATTCAATGGGGCCAGTGGGGCAGACTGAGTTCCAAAAACTGACGATAACTAGGATGGGAGGCTGAGGCGTGGCCAGGGGTGGGTGGGGGCTCCTGTCCCCCTTCCTTGAAGTCACCCCTCCTTGCCTTCAGTCCCTTTTCTCTTCCTCTTCTTCCCCTTTCCCTCTCCCTCTGACAAGAAGAAGCATCGGTCTGATTTCAGCGCCTGAGACCAGGGGACCCCACTGCCATCTGCAGAGGGGAAAACGAGCCTCATCGACCCAAATACAATAAGGACACGCAGGGGAAGAGGCTGCTTACAAAGAAAAACAAGGCGTGGGTTTCGGAGGCTGTTGCAGAAAAGAGTTGAGGTCAAGAGGCATAGAGGCCCTCATGTTAGCTTACTCCAAGCCTCAGATGGGACTGGTGGCCTCTTCCTCCACCATGATCAAATGCAAGCCTGAGAGGGGTCCTGTAAATAGAGAGAAGCAGATGATAGACGTCACTGCGTATTAAAATGCAAGCGACCGGAGCGGGCTCCTGCAGGCTCTGCAGTGCGCCTTGGAGATGACTGCTAGACCCAGTTGGATTCGATGCACCGGCAGCCCGTCCTCCCGTCACCCAGCTATTTATTTATTCAAAACAAACACACGCTCAAATTCTCTTTTTATCCTAGGTGAACAAAGCAAACACACTCTGCAGGTGGAACACCCCCCCACCTCCCCCAACTCAATGTGTTTTCATTAATATAAATTGTTTGCAGTAGGCAAATTAATTCTAGAAATGGTCCTTAGACACGGCAAATCGTTCTTGTAAAGGAAATGATGCAGGAGAACGCTTTGCGTCTTCATATGCACCGGGGATCTTAGGCAAATATAATAATGTTGATAATGATAATCGATGCTTATTACAATGGCCGGACTTAACAACCTACAGCATTGATAACTAACCAGAGCAACTATATCCAGGTCGTGAGTTGCAAAGAGCCCCTGGCATTGGCCAGAGAACGCGAGGTCCTGAAAGCTTTCAAACGGGGAAGTTCTTAGTGTATCTTAAAACTGGTCACTCTGGAGGGTTTCTCAGTTTCAAAACACTTTCTTGCTCCTTTGGGTTTGGCATCGATGAGGGATGGTCGGCAAGGTAGACAGGCATAGCCCCATGGTACAGGAGAAAAAGGGAGGCCCTAAGAGGTTAAGTGATTATCCAGCTGGGAATTAACAGGGCTTGGGTTGAAATTCAGATGACCTGGTTTCAAGTCTTCTGCTCCTGCCATCACATCAGAGCTCCTAAACTTCAGGGTTTGGGGGTCTCGCTAGGTTTTTTTTTTTTTTGCCTTATCCAAATACTATCTGCATTGCTATTTATTTAATATGTTTTTCAAAATCTACCTTAAATCACCCAACTCTTTTTGCTGTCCTCACCTGCAGCGATGCTGTCCATGAACCCATGGGCTTGATAAGCTAGTTCAATTTTTCTAAAATGGAGATTTAATGCATTATGCTATTTAATTTTTTAAAAGATGATCTCGCTCTGTTGCCCAGGCTGGAATGCAGTGATACGACCATGACTCACTGCAGCCTTGACTTCCTGGACTCAAATGATCCTCCCACCTCAGCCTCCTGAGTAGCTAGGACTACAGATGTGTGCCACTATGCCTGGCTTAAAAACATAAATAAAAACAAAAAAACTTGTTCATGCCCCACCTAGAATTGCCTGGCACACCATGAGGGATGCATACCACATTTTAGGACACACTAGTCTGCACCAGAAAGCAGCAGCAAGACACCTCTAAGTTATTTTTTGTCATTCCTGACTGCCACCCCCAGTGCCTGCCAGAACTTTCTGTTCCTCCCACACTGACCTTCCAGGGGTCTGCAATACATTCCTGCTCAGAGCCAGGTCCCTGCTGTCAGCTAGAGATGGAGCACAAGACTGAGGGCAGAATATTACCTGAGCTCTGGGTGGGGTCTGGGGACCAGAACTAAAGAACTGTGGCAGGAAGGACCGCTGGTCAGGCTCTGTTGGGACCTTGCAGTGGGGTGTGTCCCAGGGTGATGGCTAGGAAGGGGTCATCAGCCACAGAGACCCTCAGATGTGGGATGATGACAAGGAAGTATTGTCAGCTTTGTAAGCAGTGACAATAATCATGCAGTTCTATAGGGAAATGGACACATTTCTCCTAAAGATTCAAACTGAGTTTATGTAGGAGTGAAATCACCAGAGGCTTAGGGTCACTTTAAACACTTCAGCCCAAAATAGGGGGAGTGATGAAGCCATTGTGGACACATCTTGATGGCTGTGAAATCTGAGTGATGGGCATGTAAGGTTCATTGTTATACACAATTTGAAATAATTTGTAATAATTATTTTGAAAATGGAAACCAATGATTCTAGTTCAGCTAATGTAGAAAAGGGGGTATTTAGAACTTTCAAAAAATCATGTATTTATTTATTTACATACAGATAGCAGCACAGTTAAGGGTATTAAGACCTATAGGAGGTGGCAGGGTAAGGGGGGTGATATGAGGTCTCTGGGGAGAGGAGCAGGTTCCAACACTCCCATAACCCAGTGGGCACCCTGGCACCCTCAAAGTTTGCCTTCTGCTCCTTGGTCTGGCCGGGTTTCTCACTTAGCCCCCGCATCCCGTCCAGAGTGCCTGCCTCTGTAATGAGGAGTGATGTATAATTGATGAAAGCACAATGTGATACAGTCACAGAAACCTCGTCTGCTAGGAGACATCTGTTCAGCACACAGAATCCACTCAGCTACTGTCACAATGCATTTACTATATTGTATCAGAGCTGCAGGAATCTGCAAGTGCTAGGTGAGCCGCGATCTGTAATATTCTCCATCTGGGGACGTGGAGAAGTAGGAACCAGTGCTTCTGCCTCAGAGATTTATGCACCCAGGCGGCATTCTCTGCACCTCCCTCACTTTGCATTCCTTCAGAGTCCTCTTCATAAATTATGCCGGCGCTCTGATGTGGTTTTGCCGGGCTGCGGTGCCAGCATCCACGTCCCTCTTTCCCATGCTTCTGTCACAGATGCCCCCGGGGTCCCTATGCACTACCCCTTCTGGAATGAGGGAGGGGCCCTTGCCAGGGAGGCAGCTCCAGGGATCCCCTCTTTGCTTGGGCCTCTCTGCCCCAGCTCCATCCTGGCCCCTCACCGGGTAGGCCCAGGCTCTGCAGGCACGTGGGCTTCTGTGTTTGGTGCCAAGTGGGTTTCCTGCAAGTTCTAAACAAAGGGAGGCAGGGCTGGGAAAAGGGGGCATCTTGAAAGGATCGCAGGCCTTGGCAGGGACACCCTGGGTCAGGTTGGGTGACAGGCCCCTGATCTGAGTTGGTCACCTCTATGGGGAGGAGGGTGAGGAGCAGGGGGATCCTGGGGCTAGGGTGGAAAGCCATGCTCATCAGGTAGGGCAGGGGCCCTAAGACACTTGTCACTGGCGCCCCAGTGGTCAGAGTTTGGGTTCTCCACAGCTCTGGGCTCCTGGTTTTGTCATCTGATGCCTCTCTGCTCAGTCCTAGCTGACCACCCCTCCACTCCGTAACTCACAGAGCACCTCCTGGAGGCTGGCTCGGCAAGGACCGCCTAGGAGCTTGGATGGAGCCATTGCAGTGCCCCCAGTCTGCTTCACGTGGAGCTCACACTGTCTTCACTCAGCATCTTAAGCATTCTCCATGTCTGTGTGTGTGTGTGTGTGTGTGAGAGAGTGTGTGTGTGTGTATGTGTGCGCACATGCACGTGTGCATATCCAGGCCCTTCCGTTTGCCTGGAAGCTCCCTGAGGGCTGGCTCTGATTCTTTTCTTTCTTTGGGGTCTCCTGTGGGGTCTTACACGGGGCTGCAAAGACCCCACAATCCCTGATAGCTAACTATGAAGACCTCTCACTCTGGAAGCAGAGGCAACATCGCTGGGCTCACTGACAGTACATAGTCATTGTATTGAACTAATAGTTACGCAGCCTTCGTTACATGCTGGGCAATGTTCTAAGTGCTTTACACACATTCAATAACATAATCCCTTAAATAACCCATGTGGTAGGTACTATCATTGGTCTCATTTTTCAGACAGGGGAAGCTGAGGCATACAGAGGTGATTCCATGCTGCAAGGTCACCCAGCCCATGAATGGTGGGTGCAGACTTGGCACCCAGGCAGTCTGCTTCCAGACACCAGGCTCCGGCTGCTGCACCGAACGCTGCTCCAGTGGGGCTCAGGAGGAAGGGCTTTGACCTCAGGCAGCACAGGGTGTGACTCTGACGCTGCTGCCATGTGTAAGTCACCTCCCCCAGGCTCAGTATCCTCTTCCACAAATGGGGCTCATGATAGTCACCCCAGAGGGTGGCTGTGAAGATTAAGCAAAAGACATCCCAAGCATCTGGCACAGTTCCTGGCACTTACGGGCACTAAAGAAAATGCTGTCCCTGTACCTCACTACTGAAGAAAGGGGGCAGTAAGGGGCACAGCCCCAGCTCCTCCATCCCTGGGGCCCACATGTCCTGCCCTTGGTGGTGCCCACACAGAGCAATGCATCAGGGTCACAAACTCCAGGCTCAGTGCATAAGAAAATGGATGCCTTCTGTCCTGCAGCACAATCTCTGCTTTCTCCCCTACTCCCGCCTGTCCTGACCTCTTGCACGTCTTCCCCAAAAGGCAGATTCCCCAAAGCAACCACAGAGCTGCCTCTGCATGTGCCTCAGTGGGGCCTGGGGGCCTGGGTCTCTCAGGTGGTACCTCAGGGCTGCTGTGCGGCCTCCTTCATTAGAGCCTGACAAATGAAATGTGAGCACCAAAGCTGCTCCCATGCCACCTGGAAAGAAAAGATGACAGGCTGCCTGTCTGCCACTGGGGCCTGCATACAGGGTTCTACAAACCCCAGGCCCAGAGGCTTGGGCAGCACTGCAACTTCATTTATTAGGAAAGACTGGGCAGGGCAGGGCTTGGGGCCCTTGCAGACAGCAAGGAACAGAGCCGCCTGTTTCTGCCTGGCACAGGGATGTGGGGTTCCCCCTTTCTGTGAACCATAATACCGAACTCGCTGCATTTTCAAGTGGCCTTTCTCATGAAGAAAGGCCATGGAGTGGGGTCTCGCCTGGAGTGGTTATCTAGGGAAGTGAACACTAGCCTTTCTCAGTCTTGCCAAAGGATGGAGAAAGGAACGAGGGGCGCTCAAGATAAACCTCAGGGAATTCCAAGGGAGGTGCATGGGTGTTGGGTCCTTTGTTCAGGCTCCACTTCAGAGAGAGTCTATCCTGGAAAAAAATCTCCTGTTGTTTCTCAGTGGGGGTGCTTTGACATTTTGGGTAAGCATATACCTGTGGGTCTATCTCAGGCAAAGAAGGACATTTAGTATCCCTAGTTTTTGTGCACTAAATGCCAGTAGATCCCTCAGTTACTCTGACACCCAAATATTCCCCCCTCTTGCATTTTCAAACCCCATTGAGAAGATGACAGAGAAGCTCGTCAGATCTGCTGACGCTCTTAGCAACGGACATGCACCTGTTTGAATCTCCCTAAAACTCCAGGAACAGTCAGGTTTGCTCTCAGGGTGTCAGCTTCTGTGAATTTGGAGATGGTGTTCTGGCTTTGACATCTGTGGTCTGGGTGTCCCCAGAGGGCTAGGTTAGACCCGCCTCCACCTGGCACCCCGCAGCCCCCAGCAGCCTCTGCTCCTCCTCTGGCTTTGGCTATCTGGTCCTCTCTCCGTGGCCGAGCTCCGCAGGCCCCTCCCTGGTGTGGGACACCTCATTCCCCTACTGTGACTCTCGCCTTCAGTCCTGTGTGGTTGGAGCCTAAGGAAGACAGGAGGCCAGGGAGGGATGAAGGACGTGTTCCTCCCCTTACCCAACCCTGCCCCATAGAGACTTTATTATTCACTTCTCCTGCCATCCTTTGCCCTTTGACAGTTTCCGTGGGGGGATTTTAATTCCTCATTGTTGCCTCTGTCAAGAAGGGACTCCTCAATAGTTCACCATTGCCATTCCCTTCAACTGTTCTGTTTTGCATTTCTATGGTGGGTTTCCTCCTTCCTGATATAATGATTACTCTGTCTTTCTCCTACACACACACACACACACACACACACACACACACACACACACACACACACACACACCCTTTGATATTTCCTTAAGACACATCTTTGAAGAGATGAGGGTGAGGGAAGGCTACAGAGGCGCTTTAATGAGGAAGGCTTTCTTCGTAGTGGATGGGGAGGGTTGGGAAGTGAGTCATTAGAATAGGGATCAAGGAAGTCAGTGGAGCCACTGTTTCTGGAGAGCTTTAAAAAGATGTCTACTTTTTCCTGATTAAAATATAATACCAATTTGTTGTAAGAAATTTGGAAAATGTAGAAAAGCCAAAATAAGACAACAAAAATTACTGCAACCCCACCAGCAAGGGATAGAAAATATTTTGTTGCATTGCCTTTTAGTCTTTTTTTTGGAAGGGTGGTGGAGATCAGGTTGCATATGAAGTTTTACATGCTTTTCTCATTTTATATTGCAATGAGGGCTTTTATTTTGCATCCTCCAGTCATCTTCAAAAGCATGATTTTAAAGCATTCTCCTCTATGGATAGGCTATGATAGATCTGGCAGGGATTACAGAACACAAAGGTGGTAGGGCTGGCCTTGCCCAATTACCATTGAAATCTCTCAACGCAGAGGATGAGCACCTCTCTCTCCCTGGTGATGCATTTCAGAACCTTATGTCACAGTCAGGAAGAGTTTATCAATGTTGGTCCCCATCTCTATGTCCACCCTTGTATGGGTCACCCTGAGATAGATATTTGTGAGATCCATGTATAGTTAAAAAAAAAAAGTGGGCTGGGTGCGGTGGCTCACACCTGTAATCCCAGCACTTTGGGAGGCCGAGGCAGGCGGATCACGAGGTCAGGAGTTCAAGACCAGACTAGACAACATGGTGATACCTCGTCTCTACTGAAAAATACAAAAATTAGCTGGGCATGGTGGCTCGTGCCTGTAATCCCAGCTACTTGGGAGGCTGAGGTAGGATAATTGCTTGAACTGGGACCCAGGAGGCAGAGGTTACAGTGAGCCGAGATTGTGCCACTGCACTCCAGCCTGGGCTACAGAACGACACTCTGTCTCAAAAAAATAAAAAAAGTGATCTTTCAGGTTCTCATTCCTTTGCAACCAACCTAAGACCATCTTCCTTCAACAAACCTCCCAGAGTAGAGAGATAGAAGGAGGCAGGTGTGGAAATATGCAAATAGAAGTGGTGAAGGAACAAAATGTCATGTTGTAAGCTCCAAGACAAAGTCGTGTGGGAGCAGGAAACATATTAATAAATTCTTTTTTGTTCTCTATTGTCCATGATAAATGACCACACTCAGCAACAATAACTGCAAACATCCCTGGGAAAGAGATACACATGCAAGTCCCTCGCTCCTGCAGAAAGCAGTGGGTTGAATTCAATTTTGGGTTTGAAGGCAAATTTCATAGCCCTAAACAAAATTATCTGAGAGAGCTGCCACAACCACACATGTAATAAAAGTAAGACCATCATGGCTAAAGTGGGGGAATGACTCCCCAGAGTCATAAAAGATCACAAGGCACTGGAAGGTGAAGAACTGCTACTCTGAAGTCCAGATCTTTTGCAACTACAAGACTCTGCTCTTACTGGGACTTCTACCAGGAAACACCACCTCTCTGGGAGTTCTGAGCATTTTCTGATCAGCCAGAGCATACCATTTTTCTCAGGAAAAAAAATCCCAGCAGGACATGCCAAAAGGGTAGACACATATGTATCCAGCTGGGGAGTCCATTTCTAATGGAAATCACATATGTCCCTGTTTGGGTGAAATTCAGTCAGAGAGGACATTTTGGAAACAGATGCAAGATGATGCATAATCAGCATGTCTCTTAGTTACTGCTCATGAAAACTGCATTACTATGTTCACAGAAAGCAATGAAAGCATGTATTCTACAGGAAAAGAAGATGAGGTGTGGGAAGTGGAAGATAAGAGATACAGGGAAACAGTGAAAAGGAGCAATGCAGATATTTTGTTCAAAAATCTAATCCTTGTGAACAAACATCAGTCAAAGTTGGTGCATAAAAAAGAAACTTCTTTGAATTGTTTTCAATACAGAGGCAAACCTGGACACCCAGTCTGTTACTATAAAGGTTTCATAGGAAAAAAGAGGAGGAAACCTAGTAGCTAGCTTTGGGATCAACTAGTTTGGCATTTACAAGGTTTCCACGTTCGTGAATTTGTCCCGGTGGTGGGCTTTCTTTTCCCTTGGCATAGAACAGTTACTGTGATGAGCAGTCCCATAAAGCACAATATAAATTTTTATTATTATTGGACAGTGCTGTGGCTGGCACAGCACTGTTCTGCATGAAGGTTTTCCGACATATGATAATTACATTCTGTAGGTTTGCAAATAATGACATAACCCAGTCACCTTACTGTGAGTATGATTTATTACAAATAACAAAATGTTATTATATGGAAATTAGTTTCCACATAACAGCTGACTAGAGGGGAGCACTTGAGAGCCATTTTAATCACTAAGACAGGAACTGGTGGCATTTCAGGACCGGGGACAGCGCCAGAATGGTCTCAGTCACCTTACTTGCTAGAAACACCTCTGCAAGAAGCAAACTGGAGGGCAGGTGTGTGGGAGCAGGGCCATGAGCAGCTAAGACTCAACCTGACTTAGAGACCAAGGTTCTTGCCAGCCTGCAAGAAGAACTTAGAAATTCTTTCTTTCTCCTTTTTTTTTTTTTCCTAGATGGAGTTTCACTCTGTTACCCAGGCTGGAATGCAGTGGCACGATCTTGGCTCACTGCAACCTCCACCCCACCCCACCCCACCAGCCGGTTCAAGCAATCCTTCCACCTCAGCCTCCTGAGTAGCTGGGACTACGGGTGTGTGCCACCACACCCAGCTAATTTTTTTGTATTCTTAGTAGGAATGGGGTTTCATCATGTTGGCCAGGCTGGTCTCCAACTCCTGACCTCAAGTGATCCCCTGCCTTGGCCTCCCACAGTGCTTGGATTACAGGCATGAACTACTGCACCCAGCCTAATTCTGATTTTTCATTTGGGTGCTGCCTTCTCCTGACCTCCCCCTTTTGCCCCTTAATTCTCCTTCTCTAACTTGGAAATAAAATTGTCAACATCACAATAATCCAACACTCAAGTCCTTCTTTACACTTTGGGAATATAGTCTCTACTTAAAGAAAACAAAAAGAAAAAATGCAACCAAAGACATATTGAGCCTAGGCATACAGAGCATATTGAAATATGCCTGGCCCAATCCCTAAACTCAGGCTAGTCCTGTATATATATATATGAAGTAAATATTTATTGGTCATTTAATTGTTTAACATTTTCCTCCAACATGTGGATAGTCATAGCTTATAAAAGAAAGCAGAATATGAAGCCTTCAAACATTCTCTCCAGCTCTCCTCCCTCCCTTCTCCCCCATTGTCCCATAATAAGAGATCTGGAATGCCAGCCTAACAGATCTCCCTATCCTGGTCATTTCCTGAAAATTTCCAAGGGGATTACTTTTTGCTATAATGAATTTGTACAAGATAAAAATAAAAAAGATAGTAGTTTTCATAGAACCTTGATATTTTTCTCCTATTTTATTGACTGGAATTTATTACCCCACTTAACTAAAGAGCAGAAATTAGTTCGTTAACTTGCCCAAGGTTAAAGAGCAAAGGAAGCTTTAGAACTTAGGTTTTTCTGACATCCCAATCTAAGCTATGTCCGGCTGTACCATGGACATCTAGGGTGACTTAGGAGATTGCAGCTGTCCAATGTGCAGCAGTGGAAGCTGGGTTGAAACAGGTCTGGGCTCTATTATGGCCCCCCATGCCCCACTGGGAATCTTCATCTTTGCCTTCATTCAGAGCCGGATCCAACTGATCTCTTATTCCCCAAACATAATGTCCGAACATGTCTTTGCTCTTGTCTATATAATTTCAGGGTTTGGGGTGGGTGAATGAAGGGGTTGAAGGAGGGATAAAAGGGAGTAGGTAGGTATTCTGTGTGGCAAGGAGGGGCAGTGCCAACTTTCATCCTTTCCTGGGCACAAAGCAAGTTTGTCATGATCTCAACATCACGGCTGAATGGTTTTGGTTTGAACTGATTAGGAGCTCTGGGAGTTTTATAGAAGCATTCCAACTATTCCACTTTGGAGCAGGATTTTTGGTGGTATCTTTTGGTGGGGGGGTTGGTACCTAAAGCTTTGAAAGGATAAATGCACTAAGAACTTAAACACTGGCAAAGCAATCACTCAGTGGCATTTAATAACACTAATGCAGCGGAATTACAGAATTATCACAGTGATACGGATCTCAACACCAGTTTCCTTTCAGTGATTAGATAATTCCTGACCAATTAACAATGAAACATTCTGTGGCAGCTTGGAGTAAGTTTCAGGGCAGTAGCTGCAAAACCAGAAACCTTTTTTTAGTACCTCACAGGTGACTCTCACCTCTTGTTCCTCAATTTCCTAGGATGACTCTCAGGAAGGGACACAGGATCCAGTCCTGTTTTTGGGCTGCTACCAGGGGAATGTGCAGCTACCTCCTCTGCATTAGCCAGCCCTCTTGGTCACTGGATGGCCACGTTTAGTATATGGTCTAGTCCATATACCTTCTTATTCCCTGGGAACCTTATGACTGGAAGAGGATTTCCAAATGGTTTTCCTAATCAAAGTTTTCAGTGGCTCCTTATTACCTGGTCTCATAGCACTATGGAATAGACACTTAAAAATCTTCTAACGATAGACACTTCTTTGGAGTATAAATGCCTTTCTCCAAACAAAATCTCAAATGAAATCCAGAGTTGTAAATGGGTGAAAAGGTGATGTTCGGGATGGGTTCAGAGCCCTCTCTGCTCAGCAGCGCCGCAGCCCCTCTCTACACCTGGTGAACATATTCACTGAGCTCTTCCTCAGCCTTCTCTTCCTCCACACAAGACATCTTCCACCACCCTGTGCTTTCTCCGATAACATGGACTCCACGCCAGGATTCAACTCAGTAAAGGGTTGCAGGACCCTGGTTCTGTTTAGACCAGAGAATGTCCAGCTGGGTCAGAAGATGAGCATACAACTCATAGAGATGTGTAAACACCACATCAATGGTGATGTGTGTCTACTCACTCAGAGACAGACACTAAAGCCCAGTTTAGCATCCAGGACTCATACGGCTGCCCTGACTCCAAGAGTGTGCTGGGTAAGTGGTGCATTACCCAAGGGAGGCGGAAGAGCACAGTGGAAGGTCTAGGGCCAGGCTCTGCATTTGAATCTGGGCTCTGCCAAAAAGTGTAATCTGGAGCAAGTTCTTTAACATCTCTGTGCTTTCCTTTCCTTTTGTGCAAACAAGAGGCATAATAACCATAGAGCCTACATGGTAGAGCTATGGCGAGAAGGGAATGAGTCTTCATACATGTCATGTAAACACATGTAGAAAAGCGTCTGAAATGAAGGAAGCCTTCC
This sequence comes from Cheracebus regulus, assembly GCA_963574635.1. Lineage (NCBI taxonomy): Eukaryota > Metazoa > Chordata > Mammalia > Primates > Pitheciidae > Cheracebus > Cheracebus regulus. The sequence continues at coordinate 76,118 of CAUYQU010040635.1, forward strand.
GTAGGTGTTGGCTCTCTCTACTCCTGACCACCCTCACCTCTTCCTTGCCAGGTCTCCATGCCCAGCTCTGCTTGGGTTGCCAGCGGGAGTTCCTGGGGGTGGGCTGGGGCAGGGCTTCCTGCAGCACACAGGGAGGATCCTCATTGCCTTGCTCTCTGCAACCCCTCCTTTCTTTGCCCGGGCCTGGCTGGCCAAGCGGTAACATCTTGCAGGCACGTGATCGCCTCTCACGGCTGAGCTGTGATGCATAAAGGGATTTACGGTTGTAGAGCCGAATCTCACTCTGGATCACGTCGGGGAGCAAATTCCCATTCTCGCCACAGCTGTGCACTAGCAGGCCCAGCCCGCAGAGGGGAAATGCCAGCTTCCTCTCTCCCTTGGGCTCCAGGGCCCAGAGGCTATTTGAGTCCATCCCTCCGCCGATGCCACAGGATCCCCTTTGCTCCCTGCTCCATTTCCTCCCCACCAGGGGAGGGAGGAGGAGGTGGTCTGAGCCACCACATCAGGCGGTGACAATTAGGCCCATTCAGAATGGAGTCATTTGCATGCAAGTCCTCACTCAGCAGAGAACACTCAACTTGTCATTATCTCTTGGCATTGCTGGTAGCCGTGCCACGTGGCTGTGGAGATGGCAGCTTCCTTTCTCTGGGTGTTTCCAGGCAGGGAGAAGGTGATTGATGAAGGGCCCAGAACCTTTCCTCCTGCCCTGGCAGGCCACTGGAGGAGGCCAGGAGGCCGGAGCTGGAGGAGGAGGAGGAGTAGGGAGGAAGTGAAGGGATTCCACACACCCAACTGTGCTTGGGCACTGGGAAGGGTCTCGGGAGGGCCCTACAGGAAGACAGGCAGGAGGGCAGGAATCATCCGAGGGTAGTTCCCACCTCCTCAGCTGGATTTATCGAGCGAGATTATCCCTTGAAAAGTATTAAAAGCCACCATTTTGCAGTACACCCACAGAGCAGCCTCTGTGGCAGCTGCTCCCTCAAAGGCGCTCCAGCTGTTCCCAGCCCCCACCCGCACCAACTTCTGCTCCTCTGTCCCCACCCCCACCCCCAGCTCCAAATAAACCACAGTGAGCTACAAATGCTACCACGCCTTTTGGGGCTGGTTCAGCATTTCTGTCCTCAGAAACACAGAGACAAAGAAAAAGACCCAGAGGCAACTCCTCAACCCTGGATCATGAACCATTTGTGAGCCTATCACAAAACCAGGGTTCAAAGACTGCCAGGGTATGTTGAGGAGGGGACAGAAACTCTTTAGCAGAGAGATGGGCTTTCACCTTCCGAGACCGAGAGGACCCACTTAAGATGTCCAGGATCAGGACCAGCCTACATTTAGTGAGAACAGGTGGTGCTAATTGTGGAAGCTCCAGAAGCGCTACATCCAAAACAGTGTTCTGTGTCTGCCAGGATCTTAAATTCCACTATCCGTGTTTCATTCCTTTCACTTAAACCATTGATTCTGGTTTAATGCAAATGCCCCCGAGAGAGGCAACACTATAGAATGTGGTCAGTTATTTACCCCTTAATAAAAATATATTTCTGCAGCCTTTTTGAGAATAAGCACTGATTGTAAAGGAAGGGAACTAGAGAGACATGAGAATGTCACGCCCTTGATGGGAACTGGTTTCTCCAGCAGGAGGAAAAATGTAGGGTGAGAAATCTGCATTTGGGATCCTGGCCTTTCTTATATTTTCCCCAGGGCTTGCTTTGATTCTTTGGTTTCTGCGATGGAGCCACCTGGAGACCCCAGGGGTCTAGGTCAACCCAGCTGACGGTCATCTATCCTGGGCTTAGGTCCACTGGGACAGCAAGGCCCTGTGTCCAATCCCCAAATAGGGGCTGGAAGAATTACCTTTTAGTCTTGCTGCATTCCCTACTGCTGTAATGAGGCCATGAACCCGCAAAGCCCAAGCTTGTTTCTCTTGACAATGCATGTCTCCTGACTCTATCTCTGTTCCCACCTCAGAATCAGCAGCCTCAGCTGGGCATGGCCTAGAGGTGCCACCTTCTCAAGACCTCTAAAAACAGAAAGTTCAATTTATCAAGTAGGTCTGAGCACCTTCTTTGTGCTCCCAGATATGGGAGTTGTTTGACTTAGTGCCAGCCAAGAACACTCCCTCTGCTCCACAGCAGGCCCTGGGCACACGTGGCCTGGAGTGGCCGGTTGTCTTGGCACGAGTGTGTGCCTCTGCCCTCCAAATGCCTGTGACTCCTGGCAGGCGGGGGTCCCTCTCTTTATTATTTATTTATTTGAGACTGGGTCTCACTGTGTCACCCAGGCTGGAGTGCAGTGGCACAATCTTGGCTCACTGCAACCTCTACCTCCTGGGGCAAGACCACGCTCGGTTAATTTTTGTATTTTTGGTAGAGATGGGGTTTCACCATGTTGCCCAGGCTGGTCTTGAACTCCTGAGCTCAAGCGATCTGCCTGCCTCAACCTCCCGAAGTGCTGGGATTACAGGTGTGAGCCATCGCACTTGGCCCAAGGGTCCCTCTCTTTCGACTCTGCAACCCTCAGCACAAGGTGAGGTATACAGCAGGTGCCCAATAAGTAGTGTTGATTGGTTGCCAGCTCCTCCCATTGAATAACTCATAGTCTAGTTTGGGATGATAAGAATTTACACACAGGTAACAATCAGAGGCCAGGTGGGGTGGCTCATGCCCGTAAGCCCAGCACTTTGGGAGGCCAAGGTACGTGGACCATTTGAACTCCCGAGTTCAAGATCAGCCTAGGCAACATGGCGAAACCCCATCTCTACAAAAAAAATACAACCAGGTATGATGGCATGAACCTCTAGTCCCAGCCACTTGGGAGGCTGAGGTGGGAGGATCGCTTGAACCCGGGAGGCAGAGGTTGTAGTGAGCCATGATTGCAGCACTGCATTCCAGCCTGAGTGACAAACTGGACCCTGTCTCAACAAAGCAAACAACAACAGCAACAAAAAACAAAACCACTTAGAGACCAGTGCAAGGTCCCACATAAGGAGCTGACACAGAGTCTACCAATCTGGCTATGGTGAGAAATTAGAATCTGCCGGTCTTGAAATTCTCAGTGTGCTGCGATCCTCATCCTAAAACAGGTGCTGCACTTGGTACCAATTTTGCCCATCTATGGCCTTGCTATCTTGAATCAAGTGGCAGTGCACACAACTTCCAAGATAAGGAAGTCCCATGTGTAAATCACATGGTGGTTAAGAGCTCTGGGTCAGGCTTATTTGGATCTTTGCTCTGTCACCTGCTATGTGATTGTGGACAAGTTAACCTCTCTAGGCCTCAGCTTCTTCATCTGTAAAATGGTGATAGTGAACTACCTATGTCAAAGTTTGCTGTGAAGATTAAATGAGATAGTGGATATGGGGCACTTAGCACAGTGCCTGACACATAGAAAACACTCAATAAATAATTATTTGATATTATTATTTCCTAAAGCATAAGGCTAATGTCATAAAGGTAATATAGCAAAATTCATTCTAAAGGAAGATGTTTAAATTCAAAAAGGGGAGACCAACTCCTCTTCTCTTCCAGCAAGGCCAATAGTGGAATCAGTCTGGGTAAGGAAGACTACTCTAAGAGTTACTAAGAAATGCCAAAATTGACCGGGCATGGTGGCTCACGCCCATGATCCCAGCACTTTGGGAGGCCAAGGTGGATGGATTACGAGGTCAAGTGATCGAGACCATCCTGGCCAACATGGTGAAACCCCATTTCTACTAAAAATACAAAAAAATTTAACTAGGCGTGGTGGTGGGTGCCCATAGTCAGCTACTCAGGAGGCTGAGACAGGAGAATCACTTGAACCCAGGAGGCAGAGGTTGCAGTGAGCTGAGATCACGCCATTGCACTCCAGCCTGGTGACAGAGTGAGACTCTGTCTGAAAGAAAGAAAGAAAGAAAGAAAGAAACAAAGAAAGAAACAAAGAAAGAAAATGCCCAAATTTGTATAAGGATCAAATACTATCACTACCACCCGCAGCTTGAACTTACTGAGCAGCTACCATGTACCAGAAACTGGACCAGATATCTTATTTGTAATCACTAAAAAAAATGACACTTCAAGGAAGGTATTATTGGCTCCATTTAATCGATGAGGGAGCTCAGCTGGACAGATGACTTGGCCAGGGCCCTGTGTCTGGGCGCTGGCAGAGCTGGTATTCAAACCCCAGCCTGTCTGACTCAAAGTGGTCTTTCTCCCAAGCAGACTGCCTCTTGCACCCAGATATTCTGGAGCCTGGCTCCTTACCAGTAACGCGGGCATCTCATTCATCTTCATGAGTCCTGGCATACCTGCACAGCGCCTGACCCATGGCAGGTGTTCTCTATATGCTCACTGAATTGAACATTGGGTGGCATCCATCTATTTCACGGACCAGGGTATGGAGAGGTGTCATTTATGAGAAGAGGTGCAACATGGCTGCCACACCCAGACCTTTGTCACCAAGGGAGGGGGTGAGCATGTTTCTGAGATGATTGCTATGAATTTGACCTCTTACCGCTTTTGGCTGCTGCACAGAGAGCTCCCTCCCTCCCAGTACCTGCCCCTCCCTCCCTCTCCACCGAGGCCTGTGTTAAATCACAGCAAACAACAGAGGCCCCACCTTGGTGGGCCCTGCTCGTAAATAATGAACTGGCACCAGGCTCCACTCTTTGAAGGAATTCTCTCTAGGCCGGCAGAGCTGTGTGGCTAGGTGGCCAGCTCGTCATTGCAGTTGTTTATTTATTTATGCTTGGATGGGGTGGGCCAAGCCCGTTTGTTCACAGACATCTTTCCCCTCATTGAATCCTGCTCTCTGCCTGCCTTTCCTACTAGATCTAGCTTCTCTGTGAGGGCTCCAGTGGCAGATGAGATGGGAAGCCAAGTGGCTTGATTGTCGCAGGAGTCCGGGATGAGGGAGCCAGAGACTAGAAAAGGAAAAACATCTCTCCGATGCCCGTCTGTCTGTCCTTGCCTCCTTGGCTACGGGGCCTGTCTGGGATCCAGGGCTCCCTGCCATGGGGATGTGAGGCAGGTGCTCTGGGGATGGCCACTGCCTGGCCTATGGCTCACAGGCTGTCTGTTGGCTGTGGGTCTGGGGAGGAATCTGACCAGAGGGGCTTTTCTTGATGGGGCCCATGGCAGCCAAAGAAGAGCATGGTTCTTTTTTCTACTCTGCTTCTCCCTCCTCCTTGGTCTGGTTCTGTCTCCCAGGCTAGAGTGCAGTGGCACAGTCATAGCTCACTGCAGCCTCGAACTCCTGGGTTCAAGCAATCTTCCCTCCTCAGCCTCTGGAGTAGCTGGGACTACAGAGGCACACCACCATGCCCAGATCCCCTACCTCACAGCAGGGCTGTTCTGACAAACATTTCCCAGAGTCACTGATGAGACTGGAAAGATGGAGTTGACCATGCCCACATCTCCTGAGCTCAACTCCAGCCTCCCCATCCTAGAATCAATCCTTGATCTCCAAGTTCTGGGAGCTGCCCTCTGCTGCAAGCCCAGAGCCCTCTCACCGCGCACAGTCACACACAAACCCAACACAGCCCAGAATGCAAAGACAGGCAGAATGGAGAGCATTTAAGCGGAGGCCTTCGGCCAACTTTCATTTACTCTGCCACCTGGCTTCTTTTAGTCCTGGGCACGTGGAGTCTGTCGTTGTTGGACTAGATTTCTTTATTTAGGTCAGGAGATCTGTGATGGGAGGAAGAGGTGTCTGAGGAGGGGGTGGATGAACCAGTGACAGGGAGGTTTGGGGCAAACGGAATAGGTGAGAACATAGGGAAAGGGATTACATCTTGAGTTTATGCTGTCTGGGTGAACACCTCCTGACCCAGGGGAGTTGTAGAGAACTTGCTGGAGCCAGGTGATCTGGACTTGAAACCTGGCTTGGGAACTTTCCAGCCATGCTGTGTGGGTGGGCAGAGTCACTTAATCTCCCTGAGCCTCAATTTCCTTATCTATCAAGGGGGGCCATCCGTACCCTCCTGTCCTGGTTGGAGATCGGGTGTACATCACCTCGTCCAGGGCCTGGAAGTACTGAGAACACAGCAACAGTGTCATTACTGTCCTCTCTTCTCTCTAGCCTCAGGTTTACATTCTGTATGGTAACAGGGAAGTTAAACCCCACTTATTTCACTTTCACCCACTGATTGTAGTTATACCCCTAATTTTTCTTTTTTTTGAGACAGAGTTTCGCTCTTTCACCCAGGCTGGAGTGCAATGGCGCGATCTCAGCTCACTGCAACCTCTGCCCACCAGGTTCAAGCGATTTTCCTGCCTCAGTCTCCAGAGTAGCTGGGACTACAGGCATGCACCACCATGCCTGGCTAATTTTTGTATTTTTAGTAGAGACAAGTTTTCACCATGTTGGCCAGGCTGGTCCCGAACTCCTGACCTCAGGTGATCCACCCACCTCGGCCTCCCAAAGTGCAAGGATTACAGGCGTGAGCCACTGCACCTGGCCTGTAGTTGTACCCTTAAATAAATGCACTCTGTTTTTCATACAATGCCACTTCAAGTATTTGAGATAGTTATAAAACTCTCCAGAAAATTCTCTCTTCTCTTAGATATATCTTCTATTTAGATATATCTGTTTTTCAAAAAGGCCTTCTTCAACTGACATGGGTTCCATCCATCCTTCTACCCCTGCACCTAGACTCTGCTCTGGTTTCATAGATGATCAGTAAGTCAGAGTCTCCCTTTTTCTCTTAGACAGGAGATTTTAGGGATGCCAGTGACCTCTACTTCACCACAAAACTTGAAAAAGTTGGTTCATCCCTGCAGCCTGAGGAGGCAAATTTGGATTCTGATTCTGATATTTGTTTTCTTCAAAATCGCTAATCAGGAATTTCAGCTCTTCTTCATTCAGGAAGGGCTTTGTGTGGACCGTGCCTGTTGAGTAAGCCACAGAAGGAGGCTGACATTTGTGTAGAAAACTAGACAAGGGGAAGAGTGTTGACTCGTTGAGTCGGCCAGTACTTAGCCAGGCAGAGTGCTAAGCAGTGAGAATGAGGAACTGACAAAATCACAGCTCTGCCCTCGGGACACTCACCGTCTACTGGGACCAGACAGTGTTCTGGGCACTAGCAAAATGCCCAGCAGAGAGGGTCTCCTTCGTAAAGAGGCACAGCAGCAGGGCGAGGGCAGCAGGGCAGGGGACTCACTCTCTTTCGGGACCTGCATGTGGCCATCCTCGACCCCAGCAGTGGTAAGTCCCTGTCGCCTTGTCTTCTGACACCAACACGGCCTCCTGGCGCTCTGTGGCTGAGTCTATCCACCTTGGAGACTGGGCTGGACATGCTTCACAGAAGCAGGAGGAGAGGGGCAAATGGGGTAGCAGTCCACTGACCTAGAGCAGGAGGTCAGGCCTGCCAGTCTCAGAGAACGGGACTATGTGTAGGTGTAGTGCTCTGGCCTGGGTTTCTGCCACTGACACCCCTAACAGATGCTGCCAGGGAGCCACCATCCACAGCAGAGACCACCATGCACTGTTGTTTTAAACAGGGGCCCAGCAGGGAACAGAATTCAACTCAGATGGTTCAAAAGCAGAGGCTCTGGTGAAGGCGCTAGCTACAGAGGTGAAGGCAGGTATGTCAAGGAACCCACAGTCGCAGGCGGATCCACAGCTCCCCAGTGAAGGTTGAGGCAGGGTCCTAGGCAGCAGGTGGAAGGCTTGGCTCCCAGAGAGCAGCCCCCACGCCTTATCTGTGCTGAAACTTTGAGGCACACCAGATCTTAGCAGTACAGATGGTGAGGGTGGGACCCCACAACAGGAGGGCATCACAGGAACCAGAGGGGCCTGTTCCCAATGCCATGGAGATGGATGAGTTTCCCTGCACTCAGCAGCCATCTTGGGTAGGAAGAATCAAGAGTCCTTGTCAGTGGGAAAAAAGAGTCTTAATAAAGAACATGAAACTCACAAGAGCATGTATGCACGAAATCCCACTACAGCATTTAAACTGGAAGACGGTTTAAACTGCCTCTCTCTGATGAGCTTGAGACATCCTCTCTCCACCTGCACCAGAGGGAATGGGGGCTGAAAGACGTTTCATCTACATTGTAGTGGGTAAATTCTGACCCATGGCATGTGTCTTGAGACCCACTGTGTAAGGATACGAGTCAAGCACTGTGGAGACAGCAGGATGATGGCGCCTAGTGGGGAAATCTAGGGGGGATATGGAGAAGAAAAAATGTAAAATGTAGCAGCAATACAATTGCCGAATATAACAATTGCACAACGGAGAGATGGAGCCAGTATTTAATGATCCGATACGGTGAACACAGCCTTGCAAATAGACGTAAGTTTTATTGAATATTTTTTTCTGATCATAAAAATGAAGCACACTTATTAAAAAAATGGAAACATATTGAAAATTATAAAAGAAAGAATTGAAATCCACAATCCAACCCTTTCTATTAACATTTTGGTATATTTTCTTAATACCATTTTCTCTTTTTATATGTGTATATATAAACACACACATATTTCAATATGGTTGAGACTATCTTGTACATGGTTATATTTCCTGCTTACTTCTTTAACATTATATGAGAATATTTTAACATCTTTGAGCATTCTTCATAAATTAGCACATAGGATGTCCATGAGATAGTTCACTGTGTGGATGTCCTGCAATGTATTTAAATAACTCCCCATTGTTGGGTATTTTGACTATGTCTTATTTTTTCACTAGCATAAGACTTTATTTGTATTTCTGATTATTTCCTTAGGATATATTCATAGAAATAAAATTATCAGGTCTACAGGAAACAATATTCTTAAGGCTTTTTGTTGACACATGTCACCGTAAATTGGTACCACTCTTCACTACCACCAGCAGCATACTGAAGTGTCCTTCTCACCTTTGCCAACATTGAGTATTATGCATTTTAAAATATGTGCCAAATTGGCTGGGCCCAGTGCCTCACACCTGCAATCTCAGCACTTGGGAGGCTGAGGTGGACGGATCTCTTGAGGTCAGGAGTTTGACACCAGCCTGGCCAACACAATGAAACCCTATCTCTACAAAAAAAACAAAAAAATACAAAAATTAGCCCGGTGTGGTGGTGGGTGCCTGTAATCCCAGTTACTCGGGAGGCTAAGGCAGGACAATGGCTTGAACCCAGGAGGCAGAGGTTGCAGTGAGCCTAGATTGTGGCACTGCACTCCAGCCTGGGCAACAGAGCCAGACCCTGTCTCAAAAAAAAAAAAAAAAGTGCCAAATTGAAAGAGCAAAAATAGCAGCCTGATTTAATCTGCATTTTTGATTACGGGAGATGTTGATTTTCTTTTCTTTTCTTTTTCTTTTCTTTTTTTTTTTTTGAGACAGGGTCTCACTTTGTCACCCAGGCTGGAGTGGAGTACAGAGGTGTGATCACAACTCACTGCAGCTTTGATCTCCTGGGCTCATCAATTCTCCCGTCTCAGCCTTCTAAGCAGTCGAGACCACAGGCATGCACCACCAGACCTGGCTAATTAAAAAAGAAAACTGTAGAGACCAGGTCTCTCTGTGTTGCCCAGGCTGGTCTTGAACTCCTGGGCTCAAGCAATCCTCCTGCCCCGACCTCCCAAAGTGCTGAGATTACAGGCATGAGTCACCATCCCCAACCATGCTGATTCTTTTTCTCCATGTTCTTATCAACACTTTTATTTATTCTTCGAATTCTGTCATGTTCCTTGCCCATTTTTGTTTTGGGGTGTGA
>CAUYQU010040636.1:0-21737 GCA_963574635.1 Cheracebus regulus
GTGGTGAAAGGATCAATGCAACAAGAAGAGCTAACGATCCTAAATATATACGCACCCAATACAGGAGCACCCAGATACATAGGGCAAGTTCTTAATGACTTACAAAGAGACTTAGACTCCCACACAATAATAGTGGGAGACGTTAACAGTACACTGTCAATATTAGACCGATCAATGAGATAGAAAATTAACAAGGATATCCAGGACTTGAACTCAGACCTGGAACAAGTAAACTTAACAAATATTTACAGAACTCTCCTCCCCAAATCGACAAAACATACATTTTTCTCAGTATCACATTACACCTATTTTAAAAGTGACCACATAATTGGAAGTAAATCACTCCTCAGCAATTGCATAGCATCTCACAGGTTTAAATAAAACATTGGTTGGCTGCTTGTTTGTTATTTTCATCCCTTATTCCTTCCTGTCTCCATTGTTAAGTATAATTATTGGCATAAAAGAGGTTTTTAATGCCCATTTTTAGACTGCATTCTAGCCTGGGCAACAGAACAAGAATCCCGTTCTCTCTCCCTCTCTCTCTTCCTCTTTCTTTCTCTCTCTCATTCTTTTTTTTAATTTCTTTCACTCTTTCTTTTCTCTCTTTTTCTTTCTTTCAAAAAAAAAAAAAAAAAGAACTATCTATGACAGACCCACAGCCAACATCACAGTGAACAGGCAAAAGCTGAAACCATTCTTCTTGAGAACTGGGATGAGACATGGATGCCCAGTCTCACCACTCCTATTCAACAGAGTACTGCAAGTCCTAGCCAGAGCAACCAGGCAAGAGAAAGAAATTAAAAAAGCATCCAAATAGAGGAAGAAAAAGTGAAACTACATCTCTTCATTGATTACATGTTTCTATACCTGGAAAACCTTACAAACTGCCAAAAGGCTACTAGAACTCATAATTTATTGTACTAAAGTTTTGAGATACAAAATCAGAGTGCAAAAATCCGTACCATGTCTATACACCAATAACAGTCAAACTGAGAATCAAAGAACACAATCCCATTTACAACAGCCGCAAAAAGTGGAAATACCTATAAATACAACTAAGAAGGAGAAAGATCTCTACAAGGGGAACAGCAAACCACTTCAGAAAGAAATCAGAGACAACACAAATAAATGGAAAAACACTCCATGCTCAAGAATTGGAATAATCAATAGCATTAAAATAGGCATACTGTCCGAAGTAATCTACAGGTTCAGCACTCTTCCTATCAAACTACCAGTGCCATTTTTCTCAGAATTAGAAAAATCTATTCTAAAACTAATATGGAAGAACAACAACAAAAGCCTGAATATCCAAAGCAATCTTAAGCAAAAAAAAAAGAACAAAGCTGAAGTCATTACATGACCTAACTTCATACTATACTATAAGGCTACTGTAACCAAAACAGCATGGTACTGGTACCAAAAGACACAAAGACCAATGGAACAGAATAGAGAACCCAGAAATAAAGCTGCACATCTACAACCACCTAATCTTTGACAAAGCCAAGAAAAGTAAACAATGGGGAAAGGAGTCCTTATTTAATAAATGGGTCTGGGATAACTGGCTAGCCATATGCAGAAGAATGAAACTGGACTCACTACTTTCACCATATATAAAAATTAACTCAAGATGAATTAAAGATCTAAACGTAAGACCTCAAATTATAAAAATCCTAGAAGAAAACCTAGGAAATAGCCTCCTCAAGACTGGCCTTGGCAAATAATTTTTGGCTAAGTCCCCCCAAAAGCAATTGCAACAAAACTGAAAATTGACAAGGGGTGCCTAATCAAATAGAAGAGCTGCTGCACAGAAAAAGAAACTATCAGCAACCAACAGAATGGGAGAATAGACAACCAACAGAATGGGAGAAAATACTCGTAAACTATGCATCTGACAAAAGTCTAATATCCAGAATTTATATGGAACTTGAGGAACACAATTAGCAAAAACCAACCCAGTTTAAAAAAAAATGGGCAAATGACATGAACAGACACTTCTCAAAGGAAGACATATAAGCAGCCAACAAACATTAAAAAAAAACACAAACTCATCATCACTAATCATCAGAGAAATGCAAATCAAAACCACAATGAGATACCATCTCACAGCAGTCAGAATGGCTATTACTAAAAAGTGAAATAATAACAGATGCTGGTGAGGCTGTGTAGAAAAGGGAACACTTATACAGTGTTGGAGAGAATGTAACTTAGTTCAGCCACTGTGAAAATCTCTTTGAAGATTTCTCAAAGAACTGAAAACAGAACTACCATTTGACCCAGCAATCCCTTTACTGGGTACACACCCCCAACAAAATAGATCATTATACCAAAAAGACATATGAACTTTTATATGTTCATCACAGTGCTATTCAAATTCGCAAAGGCAGAGAATCAATCTAGGTGCTCATCAATGTTGGATTATATAAAGAAAATGTGGTACATGTATACCTTGAAATACTATGCAGCCATAAAAATGAACAGAATTGTGTCATTTCAGCTACATTGATGCAGTTAGAGACCCTATTCCTAAATGAGTTAACAGAAGAACAGAACACCAAATACCACATATTATCACTTATAAGAGGGAACTAAACATTGGGAATTCACGTACATAAAGATGGGAACAATAGACACAACCAGAGTGGGGAGGAAAGGAGAAAGGTGTGGGTTGAAAAACTACATGTTGGGTACTATGCTCACTACCTAGGTGATGGGATCCATACCCAAATCTCAGCGTCACACAATACACAAAACTACATGTTGGGTACTATGCTCACTACCTAGGTGATGGGATCCATACCCAAATCTCAGCGTCACACAATACACCCACACAACACACCTGCACATGTACCTCTTGTATCTAAAATAAAAGTTGAAATTGTTTTTTGAAAAAGAAGAAAGCAAAACATTCTGAGGTAAAATGAGTCCTTGAAATTTCTTCCCAGCTAACTAAAAGAGTAGATTTAGAAAAGGCAGGGACTCAGAAAGTTTATCTAGCTTTCTTAGGAAGCTCTCTTGTGAAAGGGGGTAGCAGACCAAGGAGGAGGATATTTTACCCAATAATGTCCTAGGACAACAGCTGGAATATTTAAAAAGTATAGATTGACTCAGGTGCCCAGGCCTGTGGAAGAAGGTCATTGAGTAAAAACAGTTAAGGTGGTAGTAAAGGTGGTAATAGGGTTTAAAAGATTAAATATTATCATTTAGAACTAGGGAAATGCTGATGCTGTAGAAAAGGCAATTGGTTGAGTGTGAAAATGAAGATTCCATTTAAACTTGATGCTGAAGTCTTCCTTCTCTGAGTGATACAAGGATTTGACATGGTACCTAAAGAGATGGAGGGCTGATCCAAGCATGATACTTGGCTCTGCTGTGATCATCATTACCTAGTAAGAACAATTCAAATGTTGTAATTAATTTTTTAAAAGTTTTGTGGGTACACAGTAGGTATATATATTTATAGGGTACATGAGATGTTTTGGTACAGACATGCAACGCATGATAATCACATCAGGAAAAATTGGGTACCCATCCCATCAAACATTTATCCTTTGTGTTACAAACAATCCAATTATACTCTTTTACCTATTTTTAAATGTATGTTAAATTATCATTGATTATAGTCCCTTTGTTGTACTATTAAATACTAGGTCATATTCATTCCTTTTCTATTTTTGTGCCTATGAAATATCCCCACCTCTCCCCTTCCTCTCACTATGCTTTCCAGTCTCTGGTAATCATAATTCTATTCTCTATCTCTGTGAGTTCAATTGTTTTGATTTTTAGATCCACAAATAAGTGAGAATACACCAGGTTTGTCTTTCTGTGTCTGCCTTATTTCAGTTAACATAATGACCTCCAGTGCCATCCGTGTTTTTGTAAATGACAGAATCTCACTCTTTTTCACAGCTGAATAGAACTCCATTGTGTATAAGTACCACATTTTCTTTATTCATTTATCTGTTGATGGACATTTAGGTTGCTTCCAAACCTTGGAGTCTTATTGTGAACAGGGCTGCAACAAACATGTGAGGGCAAATATCTTTTCAGTATAATGATTTCCTTTCTTTTGGGTATTGATGTGGTTTGAATTTGTGTCCCCATCCAAATCTCACGTCGAATTGTAACCCCCAGTGTTGGAGCAGGGTCATGGTAGGAAGTAACTGGATCATGGGGGTAGATTGCCCTCTTGCTGCTCTCATGATAGTGAATGAATGCTTGTTCAGGTCTCAGTTCCCTGGGAAACAGGGCTGAGATGGAAATCTGCAAGCAGGAGTTTTGTCAAGGACTGCTCTCTGAAACTGTATCTGTGGGAGATGAGGGCAGAGGGAGAAGGTGAACTGTGGTGCAGTTGGAAGAGGATCTTCAGTTGATAGCATGAGAAATTGCAAACCCTTGATAATTGCATCCTTCCAGGAAAGAGGTTTGGGCCAATAACTGAATACATGCTGCCTCTTCCAACAGTGTGAAAACAACTCCCTTGTGCCAGTGGCAGTGCCTAGAGGGGGACTTAGTTATAGCCTATAGCTGGCCAACACTTCCAGCACCTAGGACAACATGAATGCCTCAAAGCAGGGCTCTGGGCAGAGCTCAGTTAATACTTGTCTAATGAACTGCACAGCCAGAGCTATTGCCTGCCACTGTCCCCTATGCACTCCACATAACTGTGATCTTACCCTTTCTAGAATAGGTGATTGATTCCTTTTACATCCTTTGGGTGTTACATATTTCATGCCACCTATCTGACATGCCTTCCATTTCATCCTGGAATTTTCAAGCACAATTCCTGGTTTTGATTTCCTAATTATCCAGCTAATTTATCACTATGATACTAGCCGTGCTCTTCTTTTGAGACACTTTATAATTCTTACAAATTTCCCAGGTATAGACAAGTAGCAATAATAGTCAAAGCAAGAAGTTTCTGCTTACATTTTGAAGCTCCAATCCAAAAGTCACCTTCTCTGCACTCTCATAGGCAGAACTATTGTCTATCAACTATAGCACTTACATGCTATATGCAATTATCTTGTAATAAGGCTGTCTTTCTCACTAGGCTACAAATTTTTCAAGTCATAGTTGTTCATTTGCTTCTCCTATGCCTTGCACAGTTCTTGGCACATAACAGATGTCTAACAAAGGTCTGTCAGATGAATTAATGAATAAATGAATTGATCAATCAATCAAAATTTAGATCTTTCTTACAGCACAAATTCAGTTACTCTTACCCTTTTCCTGATACTTTATGATTGTTGCTGTAAGGCCGATTGCCTTGCCAGGAGCTCGGACACGCCCATCTTTCTCCATGTCCAGAAACTACGTCAGCCCTCCATGCTCTGCACCAAGCCCTGCACTCAGCATCTAGCCCCGCCACGTAGCTTCCCCAGTGCCCACTTCTGCACTCGGCACCCAAATCTGCACTCAACACCAGACTCTGCACTCGGCACTTAGCCCGCCGTTAAGAAACCCCGCCAAAATTTAAAAGAAACCCCACCAAACCATGCCCAATAGCATCTGGCCCCACTCCCCCTGGACGGCCCACTCACCTGCAGTCCCCCCTACCTACCAATAGTAGCTTGCCCGGAACCACGTCCTGTTTGCTATAAAAACCCCCGCCTCGGGAAGTCAGGCGCGACTTCTCTGGCTCTGCTTTCCTGGACCTTAGAACCTCGCCCTGGAGCTGAATAAACTGGAATTTAATTTTTCTTATACCGGCCTCAGTTTCCTCACTTTAAATTCAACAATAAACCTTACAGTTGCTAATGTGCTTCACTAGCAGAACTGGAACATAAACACTGAGATAATAAGCCTGCCTTGTGATAGTTCACCAAGTCAGTACAATAAGCTCATGTTTAAAAAAAAAAAAAAGGAGCGGGGAGGTACAATTGCTGCTAAAGCTTTAGCACAATCAATTTTAATTAGCATTGCTCATTGTAAGAAATGATAAGGTATCAGTCATTGTAATTGCCAGTGTTGACAATTAGTCAAAGTCATTAACATCTCAAGACCTAAGATAATACAGACTTACTGAATTCAAAGATTTGGAGGAAAAATAAGGAGGAATTGTTATGAAACGTCTTCAGTTTTCACAGGCTCAACAAACATACCCGGTTGAATGATCACTTTCCAGTTTTCTTTGGAAGCTGAAGAGAGATTACCCAGGAACTGCCACTAGGCTGTGTTCTTTCTGTCTTCTTCATAATCCACGGCGCTACTAGGGAGATTCTTTCAAAAACACAAATTTCAGTATGTCCCTCAAATACTTCCAGGGTTTTCTCACTGCCCACAGGAAAGACCCCAACTCCCTAGCACTGGATTCAAAGTCGGTAGATTTCTAGCTCCATCTCCTACATGCTCCTCTCTCCTTGTGCTTCCCTCTCAATTAATTTTCATACCAGCTGTTCCTCAAAACCACTTTCCTGTTTGGTGTATTTTGACTGCATAGACAGGTTTCCTTGTCTTTCATACATATGTTACTCCTTTATTGGCTTGACAAATTTGTCCACTTGTTTTTTTGAGACAGGGTCTTGTTCTGTCACCCAGCCTGGAGTGCAGTGGCACAACCATAGATCATAGCAGCCTCAAATTCCTGGGCTCCAGCAATCCTCCTGCTTGGACTACCCTCCCAAGTAGCTGGGACTATAAGCATGCACCACCATGGCCGCTAGCTTTTAAACATTTTTTGCGTGTGTATGTGTAGAGATGGGGTTTAACTATGTTACCCAGGCTGGACTTGAAATTCTGGCCTCAAGTGATACTTCTGCATTGGCCTCCCAAAGCACTAGGATTACAGGCACGAGCCACAGTGCCTGTCATTCTCTAGTTGTACAACTAATTCAAATAACTCAAGAAAAACAACTAATCCTTTCTTCTTCCTGTCGATTTTATTTTGAGGGAAGGGCTTCATGTGTTACCACATTACACTATCACTGCTTATTTATTTATCTGTTTCCAACAAGATTATGTCTTTTGGAGGTTCCTAATGTCTACCCCAGTGGCCAGCAGATAGTTGACCTGCAATAATTGTTGAGTGGACAAATCAATGGTTAGGTGGAAAGATAAATGATTGAATAAATGAATAAGGTAATAAATGAGTGAATAAACATGTTCATCAGCACATAGCTCCCTCAGCATAGTCTATATGGATAGTCTGATCATAAGGTATTTAGCCCTGGGAGCTCCTCTTTCTCCTTCCTGAATTCAGAAAGAAATGAAGAACATGTAATATCTTCAAAATTCTAACTTGCTGTCAATATTAATTTATGATCTACATTAGATTCATTAAATGTAATAACATCAACAAGAACAACTGGCATGCTTTCCATGTTCTTTTTAAAAAACTATTTACTTAATTTTTTTTAGAGACAGTCTTTCTCTGTTGCCCAGGCTAGAGCACAGTGGCATGAGCATAGGTCACTGCAGCCTTGAATTCCTGGGCTCAAGCCATCCTCCTGTTCAGCCTTCCAAGTAGCTGGGACTACAGGTGCATGTTACCATGCTTGGCTAAGTTTTTAATTTTTCTTAGTAGACATGGAGTCTCACTATATTGCCTAGGCTGGTCTTGAATTCCTGGGCTCAAGCAATCCTCCCATTTTGGCCTCCCTAAGTCTGGGATTTCAGCTGTGAGCCATGGTGCCCAGCCTCTATATATGGTAGTAACTTTTTAACATGCCACTTACTAACATTTCACATCTTTAGGAAATAAGGGTTATTCTTCTCATCCCTACTTTATAATTAAGCAATTGAAAGACAACCAGAAGTTTAGAAACTTGCCCTAAGTCACTTAGCTAGAAAGTGGCTCTGTCTCCAGGCTTACTTTACAAGCTGAATAAAAAGAAAACATATCACACACAGCTAGTGAACACACATTTTGTAAATACCCTTGATGCTTTCTAACTATGCTGCCCATATATATTCAAGAGTCTTAAGGCGGAGTGTTGGGATGATGAGGAAGCAAGGCGAAATGGAGAGATGTTGTTGTACAGAAGAAGTGACGATAACTTAAAAAAAAGCAAAGAGGAAAAATTGTGATTAGAAGTAATTAGGGAACATTCTAGTGTAAAAGTTTTAAAGATGGTATTTTAATAGTATGATTGTCTTTTCTTCGCCATCTTCCCCTTTGAATTTCTTCTTTCTTTTTTTTCTAACATGTTGACAGCAGCAACAGTCAATCAGTTTCCCACTTTATTTGACTGCTCTCTCCTCAGGTGCAACTGGTCACCCTTACATGCAACTGGTCATTTGAATCCAATTCCTTCACTCTGTCCTCACAGCCATTACTTGAGTTCAGATTTTAGTTGTTTCTCTACTGGTTTCCTGACTCCAGTTTAATTTCCCTCATCTGTAATCCTAGCTGTCATTATCAGACTTTCTTAAGCACAGTAGTACTTTTACTAAAGCTAACTTTAGTACAAAACAAAAACCTTAGTAATAATCATTGTATGTGTCTCATCTTTCCAGGACAGAAAACAGACTCCTTCACTTGGAGTTAAATACCCATCTCCAAACTCACTGCTGCCTACTTCACCTTCACCTTATTTCCAGCTACTCTGTTCTTTTCATCTTTTGCCGTACCCGCTGTGGATATTTGTCTAAGCAGTTTCAAAATGTCATCCCACTCCCTCCTGGCCTATATAGTTTCCTCTGAGAAGTCTGTTACCAGATGAATCAAAGCCTCTTTATATGTTATTTGCTTCTTTTCTTTTGCTGCTTTTAGCATCTTCTCTTTGTCCTTGACCTTTGAGAGTTTTATTATTATATGACTTGAGTATTCTTATTTGGGTTGAATCTGTTTCGTGATCCCTAACTTTTCTATGCCTGAAAGATATTTATACCTTTCAATATGTTCGGGAAGTTTTGTTTTTATTTCTTTGAATATGCTTCTACTCCTTGCTCTTTCCCAATTCCCTCTTGGACACCAATGATTCCTAGATTTACTCTTTTGAGGTAATTTTCTATATCTTGCAGGTGGTTTTCATTCTTCTTTCTTATTTCTCCTCTGACTATGTATTTTCAAATAGACAGTCTTCAAGTTCATGAATTCTTTCCTCTGTTTGATCCATTCTGCTGTTAAGAGCCTCTAATGTACTTTTTTCAGTTCAGCAAATACATTTCTCAGTTCCAGGATTTCTGTGTGTTTTTAAAAAATTATTATTTCATCTTTTTGTTAAATTTCTCTGACAAATGTCTGAATTGTTTTTCTGCACTATCTTAGAATTTGCTGTTCCCTTAAAACTGCTATTTTGAATTCTTGATCTGAGAGCTCACATATTGCCATCTTGTTAGAGTTGGTCAATGGCTCCTTGCTCTGTCCATTTGAGGAGGCCATGGTTCCCTGTTTGCTGCTATTTCTTGAGGACATATGTTTATGTATTTGCATTGAAGGATTAGTTATTTATTCCAGTCTTTGCTGTCTGGCTTGTTTTATTTTTTCTTGAATATGTTTGCTTAGAGCCTCTTTGCAATTCACTGTCTGCTTGGAGTTTTTTCACTTGTCTGTGGCACCAGGGGATTGTGTCAGTCTCAGATATGAGTTCTGGGATTTTGCTGGTGATTATTTTGGTGCTGGATATTCCTTTTTTATTTTGATGGGGGCTAGAAGAGTAAAGTCAGATTGCTTCTACATCACCCTTTGATTGATATGCATATTTATAACTGCCTTACTTTGCTCATGCAAAAAGAAGTATCATTTTATCTTTTAAGGCATAATTCAAAGGGTGTTGCCCCTCCAGGATGCCATTTTTATTCTTGCTCCAACTTGTAAAATTTGTTCAAATTCTCATAATTTCCTTGAATACTTTCCCTCTAATGCATCTACCTTTATGTTAACATAAAGGTATGCTATAACATTATGAATGACTTTACTTTCTCCATTATACAACTTATTTTCCAATAGTCTGAACTCCTTTAGGATATATGCCATGTTTTAGTCATTTCAGTATCATTAGAATCTACAGCAGTACTTGTCATTTGGAAGATATTTAGTAAATTTTTGAATTAGTTTTATAAGTCAGATAAATCTTTGTTAAATCCAGATTCCTAACAAAGCTGTAGGCATCATACTATCCGAATTCAAATTATACAACAGGGCTAAAGTAACCAAAACAGTATGGTACTCATATAAAAACAGACACCTAGACTAATGGCACAAAATAGAGAACCCAGAAATGAGACAACACACCTACAACTATCTGGTCTTTGAAAACCTGACAAAAATAAGCAATGGGGAAAGGATTCCTTATTCAATAAATGGTGCTAACATAACTGTCTAGTTATATGCAGAAGATTGAAACTGGACCCGTTCCTTACACCATATACAAAAATTAAGATGGAGTAAAGACTTAAATGCAAAATGCAAAGGTATAAAAACTCTGAAAGATAACCTAAGCAATAACCATTCAGGATATAGACATGGACAAAGATTTTGTGACGAAGACACCAAACGCAGTTGCAACAAAAGTGAATATTGACAAATGGGATCTAATTAAACTAAAGAATTCTACATAGCAAAAGAAACTATCAACAGAGTAAATGGACAACCTACAAAATGGGAGAAAATTTTTGCAAACTATGCATTCAACAAAGGTCTAATGTCCAGCATCTATAAGGAAATTAAATAAATTTACAAGAAAAAAATAAACAATTTTATTAAAAAGTGGTTAAAGAACATGAATGTATATTTTCCAAAAGAAGACATACATGCAGCCAACAATCGTATGGAAAAAGAACTCAGAATCACTGATCATTAGAGGAATACAAATCAAAACCACGATGAGATACCATCTCACACCAGTCAGAATGACAATTATTAAAAAATAAAAAATGAAAAAAACAGATGCTGTCAAGGTTGTGGAGAAAAAGGAGCACTTATACACTGTTGGTGGGAGTGTAAATTAGTCAATCATTGTGACAAACAGTGTGGTGATTCCTCAAAGACCTAAGGACAGAAATACCACTAGACCCAGCAATCTTATTACTGGTATATACCCAAGGAATAGAAATTATTCTATTATAAAGATACATCCACACATATATTCATTGCAGCACTATTCACAATATCATCCTAAATGATGAATTATTTAGACATAGAATCATCCTAAATGCCCATCAATAATAGACTGGATAAAGAAAATGTGGTACTTAAACACCATGGAATACTATGCAGCCATATAAAAGAATGAGATCATGTCCTCTGCAGGGACATGGATGAAACTGGAAGCCATTATCCTTAGAAAACTAACACAGAAACAGAAAACCAAGTACTGCATGTTTTCACTTATAAGTAGGAGCTAAATGATGAGAACACATGGACACATGGGGGGAACAAGACACATGATGGCCCATTGGTGGGAGGAGGGTAATAGGAGGGAGAGCATTAGGAAAAATGATAATGTATACCAGGCTTAATACCTGGATTATCAAATAATCTGTAAAAAAAAAAAAAAAAACCATGATGTAAGTGTACCTATGTAAAAAACCTGTACATGTACCTCTGAACTTAAAAAATAAAAGTTATAAAGAAATTCAGATTCCTGGCTTCTAAAAAATTAGAAGTTTTTGTCAAGACTAGACCTAAATTCCTCTGCTGTAGCAATAAACAGAAGCTGTTCCCTAAGGCCTAGGCACTCTTCAGTTTGCTGCCCCACCAATGCCTTTCATATTACTTCCAGCTAATGTCACTAATTTAAGGTAACTCCTGGCCTCTGAGCATTTTTCATTTTGTGATACAAATTATAGCATCAATTAAAGATTAGAGTTGAGTTCAATTTTAATAATGGTTTATTCCAACCTTGAGATGCTATGATTCTAAGTACCATGCTCAACCACAAAGTATAATCTTGACCAGCAAAGGAACCTGGATAGTTTCAGTTTTTAGCTTCTTCTAAACCAGCAGAATTTGAGACATTATTAACTATTGGGCCTTTGGGGAAAGTCAGCTGAAATACAAGTTTATAAAACTCATTTGGTAAAAGAGCCAACTCCAGAAAGTAATATAAACTCTATTCCTGTGTTGATCAATATGTAATTTCGTATGTATCTGACAAAAGAAGTTGAGTCTGAGAAGACTGAGAAGACAATTCTAATTGTTTCTGATTGCATTATGTAAATGGTTTCAATAAATCTATTAGTCTATTGAACTTACTATTTTCCCAGTTGCTGTGACTCAAAAATGCCCTTGTTCTTTGGAAAATTAAAATTTCTTTTTGCTTTCTTCTTTTTCTTTCTTTCCTTCTTTCTTTCTTCCTTTCTTCTTTTCTTTCCTTCTTTCCTTCTTTCTTTCCTTCTTTCTTCTTTCTCTCTCCCCTCTTCCCTTCTCTCCCCTCCCCTCCCCTCCCTTTGTGTAAACATCATCTAGAATTTCTATAGATAGGATTAAAAGTCTGGGGAAAAAATCTGAGCTTTCAGTGTAGCATAATAAAAATAATACTCAATTATAAAACCAAGGTGATCATAAACAGCAGCCTATCATCTTTATATTACCCATAGTCCTTTACATAGTATTTTACTCATAGTAGTGGTTAATGAATCTACTGAATAAATGCATAGTCCAAGAGCCATACGAACTACTCTTCCATTCCAAGTAGTCAAATGTCTTGCCTTCTGGTGATGTCTCAGATTCTTATAGGTACAGAAGATTTGTTTTATATAGTAGTATATATTTTTCCATTTTTTTAAACTGTCAATCTTTCAGCATCCTCACAGTTTAGGTAAGTTTCTGTAAGTAGCATATATTTGAATCTTTTAATCCATTTCGATCTGTATATTTTAACAGAATTAAGTGTCTTTGCATATATTATGACTACTACATAACTATGGATTTGCTGTAACAGTTTGTATTTCCTATTTATATTGCATTAAAAATATTTCTTTTTCATTTCTCCTTTCTGTTGGATTAGGTTTTCTTTTTCCATTTTTCTCCCTACCAGCTACGATATTCATTCTTTTCTATTCTTTTAATAAGAATATTTGACTTAAAATATAAAGTTAATAAAAAGCTCTCCTTACCCCTAAGCAAATAAATAAATAGCTTAAACTCATTTTAATTCTGATCACTTTTCCGCATATTCCCTTTAATTTTTGTTTACTATTGTAGATCAATCATATTTTCATATCCACAGAGTAGTGATTATTTGCTTATTATGTCTCTCTTCTATCAGAAATATGACACTACTGCTTCCCCTTTACAACAATGTTGAACACATAGTACTAAATACGTATCTTTGGACTAATGAATCAATATAACACTAGGGTTTTTTTTTTTTTTTTTTTTTTTTTTTTTTTTTAATTCTAATTGTTGGTGAAATTTATTAACATGGTTATCAATGTATTTTTTCCTCATTTTTCTTTTTCTACCATATTTTTTCATGGCTTATGTTTTTTTCAAATATATAATTTGAGGTATGTAGCTTAAATTTTATAGTGTTTCTACTTTAAACTTTTTATTTTGAAATAATTACAGATTCACAAAAAGTTCCAAAAATAGTACAGAGGGGCCACATGTGCTCATGTGACACTGCTGAATCCTTTATTATAACACAGTACTTAATATGCATTTCTGGACTAGATAAATCTATTTTTTCATAACTCATGTTTGTTAATATTTTCCTTTCCTTCCTTTCTTTCTTTCTCTTTCTTTCTTTCTCCTTCCTTCCTTCCTTTCTTTCCTTGTCTTTCTTTCTTTCTTTCTTCTTTCTTTCTTTCTTTCTCTTTCTTTCTTTCTTTCTTTCTTTCTTTCTTTCTTTCTTTCTTTCTCTTTCTCTCTTTCTTTCTTTTCTTTCTTCTCACTCTGTTGTCCAGGCTGGAGTCCTGTAATACCATCAGGGCTCACTGCAGCCTCAATCTCCCCAGGCTCAGATGATCATTCCTCCCACTTCAGCCTTTTGAGTAGCTGGGATTACATATGCACACCACCACATTCAGCTAATTTTTGTATTTTTTTGTACAGATGGGGTTTTGCCATGTTTCTCAGGCTGGTCTTGAATCCTGGGGCTCAAGTGATCTGCCCACCTCAGTCTTCCAAAGTGCTGCCATTACAGGTCTGAGCTACTGTGCCCACCCTACTCATATTTTTATCAGTATCTTTTTTCCTCATTTTTCCTTGTCCTTTATCCAATTTCCCCCAATGGTTATATGTTACCCCAACCAGGAAATTGGTACACTAGGTGCATTTATTTATATGCTATTTTATCACGTGGGGATTCATGTAGTAACCATCCCAATTAAGATACATTCTAATACTACAAAGACCATCCTCATGCCCTTACACCCAACCCTATTCCATCTTATCTACTTGCTGGCAACTACTAATCTGTTCTCATCTCCATAACTGTGTCATTTTGAGAATGTATAAACAGAATCACATATCACACAATATGTGACCTTTAGTTACTAGATTTTTTAATTCATCATAATGCTCTTGAGATCCATTCACATTATTGTGTGAATAAGAAGATAAGAAATTTCTTTCTTTTTGGCTGCACAGTATTTCATAGTATGGATGTGTTGCAATTTCTTTATTCAAGTATTGAGGGGCATTTTGCTTATTTTTAGTTTTGGGCTATTAAAGTAAGGCTGTTATGAATATATTATATACATGTTTTTATGAATTGAGGTTTTCATTTCTCTCCAGATGAAAGCCCAGGAGTGTGATTGCTGGGTTGTATGATATGTGTTTAATCTTATAAGAAATTGCCCAATTATATTCCAGAATGGTCGTACCATTTTACATTCTTGTGTCCGTATATCTAAGTACAGATTAATATGTTTTGTATATTGATGTTTTCTTTTTCTAAGAAGTCATGTATTTACTCCAGTCTGTACAGACAGGGCTTGTTTGTATTCATCCTTCTTAAGAGGTCTTTCCATGAATTCAAAGGGGACTGAGTGTTGTGACCTAAGCCTGAAGTCACTGCAGCTGTTTCAGCACTAGGGGGCTCTCTGAGCCCAGGAACTCTGTGACTCTTGCAGATGCCCTGCCTTGGTGGACTTGGGTAAGAAAGAGAAAATTCCCTGGGTTACCAGGCAAAGTCTTTCACTCTCTTTCCACTCTTTCCCCAAATTAGAAGGAGTCTGTCTCCATGTGGGCTTCCCTGAGTTAGGGAAGGGGTTATACGGGCACTCCCATGGTCACTATAGCTGGCACTGCACAAGGTCACACCTGAAGGAAGCCTTACAGACCAGCACAGTACTGGGGCTCACCCAAGGCCTGAAGCCAGTACTCCCTGACGGCTGCTGATGTTTTTGCAAGGCCCAAGACTACTTCAGTCAACAGGTGGTGAATTCTGCCTGGACTGGGTCTATTCCATCAGTCCAGCAGATTCCCTTCCAGCAGATTCCCAGGTGGGTTTAGAAATGCCCACTAGGAGCAAAGACGTGGAATCTGAGCTTCAAGAATTTACCTGGTGCTTTATTTTACTGTGGCTGAGCTGGTACCCAAGTTGTAAGCCATAGTTCTCTGTACTCTTCCTTCTCTTTCCCTCAAATGGAAGGAGTCTCTCCTGGAGCTACACTGCTTAAATTGGAGGAGGTGATGCAGGCAGTCTCTTGGTTGATGTTGCACACAAAGTCCACCACCTCTGAGACCAGCAAAGCAGCAGGGCTTGCCCTAGAACTGTGGTCCTTGTGGCCTGACTGCTACTCAAATTTATTGTGGGGCCCAGACCACTTTAGTCAGCCATTAGTAAAGCTGGCTGGGACTTGGGTTCCTCCCACTGGAGCACAGAATTTCCTTGTTGTCCAGGGCTGCTCTGAAGCCTCCTTTCGTGGTTGCCAGCAGAATTCTTCCCTTTGCTACATTCCACTGTGACATGACAACACTAAGTCACACTTTCACTCTGCTCTCTCTCCCTTAAGCACAGATTTTCCCTCCATGCTGTGCTGCCTGAATTTGAGGAAGGGATGGTGCATTCAATACAAGACCGTCTTTCCTATCATCTTCAATGCCTCTCTCCTTAATAGTATGTTTGGAAAAAAATATCTTAAACTTCATGGAACCAAAAGATATGGAACCAAAAGAGAGCCCACACAACCAAGTCAATTCTAAGCAAAAAGAACAAAGCTGGAGGCATCACACTACCTGACTTCAAACTATACTACAAGACTACAGTAATCAAAACAGTATGGTACTGGTACCCAAACAGAGATATAGACCAATGGGACAGAACAGAGGCCTCGGAGGCAACTCCACAAATCTACAACCATCTGATCTTTGACAAACCTCACAAAAACAAGCAATGGAGATAGGATTCCCTGTTTAATAAATGGTGTTGGGAAAACTGGCTAGCCATGTGCAGAAAGCAGAAACTGGACTCCTTCCTGACACCTTACACTAAAATTAACTCCAGATGGATTAAAGATTTAAACATAAGACCTAACACCATAAAAACCCTAGAAGAAAATCTAGGCAAAACCATTCAGGACATAGGCATAGGCAAGGACTTCATGACTAAAACACCAAAAGCATTGGAAACAAAAGCCAAAATAGACAAATGGGATCTAATAAAACTCCATAGCTTCTGCACGGCAAAAGAAACAGTCATTAGAGTGAATCGGCAACCAATAGAATGGGAAAAAATTTTTGCCATCTACCCATCTGACAAAGGGCTAATATCCAGAATCTACAAAGAGCTAAAACAGATTTACAAGAAAAAAACAAGCCCATTCAAAAGTGGAGAAAGGATATGAACAGATACTTTACAAAAGAAGACATACATCAGGCCAACAAACACATGATAAAATGCTCATCACTGGTCATTAGAAAAATGAAAATCAAAACTACACTGAGATACCATCTCATGTCAGTTAGAATGGCGATCATTAAAAAATCTGGAGACAACAGATGCAGGAGAGGATGTGGAGAAATAGGAACACTTTTACATTGTTGGTGGGAGTGTAAATTACTTCAACCATTGTGGAAGACAGTGTGATAATTCCTCAAGGACCTAGAAATAGAAATTCCATTTGACTCAGCAATCCCATTACTGGGTATATATCCAAAGGATTATAAAGCATTATATTGTAAGGACACATGCACACGAATGTTCATTGTAGCACTATTTACAGTAGCAAAGAGCTGGAACCAAAACAAATGCCCATCGATGATAGACTGGACAGGGAAAATGTAGCACATATACACCATGGAATACTATGCAGCCATAAAAAACGATGAGCTCGTGTCCTTTGTAGGGACATGGATGAACCTGGAAACTATCATTCTCAGCAAACTGACACAAGAACAGAAAATCAAACACCACATGTTCTCACTCATGGGCGGGTGATGAACAATGAGAACACATGGACACAGGGAGGGGAGCATCACACACTGGGGTCTGTTGGGGAACTAGGGTAGGTAAAGCGGTGGGTGGGGAATTGGGGAGGGAAAACATGGGGAGAAATGCCAGATATAGGTGATGGAGAGGAAGGCAGCAAACCACACTGCCATGTGTGTACCTATGCAACAATATTACATGTTCTTCACATGTACCCCCAAATCTAAAATGCGATTAAAAAAATAAAAACAAAACAAATGCAGGTCATGTGGTTGAACAATTACATATAGATGGTTACTTCTTTCTTTACAGAAATAAAAAATATTCCAAACTCAGTAAAAAAATTTTACTGACTGGACATAAATATGACTTCAAATCAACAACGGATTGGGTATGCCTGTTTAGAACTTAAATTGTTGAGGTTATTTACCTTTTTTTTTTTTTTTTTTTTTTTGAGAGGGAGTTTCGTTCTTGTTGCCCAGGCTGGAGTGCAATGGAGCAATCTCGGCTCACTGCAACCTCCACCTTCAAGCCATTCTTCTGCCTCAGCCTCTGGAGTAGCTGGGAATACAGGCATGCGTCACCACGCCTGGCTAATTTTGCATTTTTAGCAGAGATGAGGTTTCTCCATGTTGGTAAGGCTGGTCTCGAACTCCCAACTTCAGGTGATCTGCCCGCCTCAGCCTCCCAAAGTGTTGGAATTAGAGGTGTGAGCCACCACGCCTGGCTTATTTAGCTATTTTTTTTTGTAAATCAAGAATTATGTCCCAGACTTCTGGGTAAGGATGGTAGACTTAACACATAGCAATTTGGTGATCCTTCCCCAAAGACCAAGGGAAATTTAAAGACAAACTCTTAAGGTCAAAGAGAAATGGGGATTATAGCCATAAATTTTAAAAGCTGAAAAATAAATGAGTAAGAGCTAAAGGACTCAGATATACCTCAAAACACCAAACCCTAAGGTAAGCATCAGGGAACATTCTCCTACAAAAGGTTCCTAAATTAGAAATAGAAGATAATATGGGAAGGATTAAGAGAAAATTTTTCTGAAATGTAATCCAATTCCCATATTCCCTTTCTTGCTGGCAGGCAGGCATATGCCCACCTTTGCAAAAGGCTAAAGATCATCTCCAAATAGGGTTAAAACAGAGGATTATCTAGACTAGGGATCACAACATAAGGTGGGGCAGTTTAACTGAACATGTCCATGCCAGATCCCAGAGTTGGTAAATGTTCACCAGCTGGGGGGAATGGGGAGAATGAGGGCAGTTATTTGTAGTATTTGCTGATTCTGTGGTAAAAATATCTTACCATGGCAGCTTCAAGCTACCAAATGATGTCAGTGAACACCATTCAGAAGAGATGCACAGTAGCATATTACCATACAGTAGTTCACCATATAGACAGGAGTGAATAACCTTGAGAGCATCCATAAGAACAAAATGTAACAAAATAATTAGAAGCTGATGAGTATTTAGTATTTATTACCTTCACTTTTTTTTTGAGACAGAGTCTCACTCTGTCACCCAGGCTAGAATGCAGTGACACAATCTCAGCTCACTGCAACTCTGCCTTCCTAGGCTCAAGTCCCACCTCAACCTCTCAAGTAGCTGGGACTACAAGCATGCAGCACCTCGTCCGGCTAATTTTTGTATTTACCTTGTTGTTTTATATAACTTAACTATAAATTTGTATAATTTTAAATAATTATATTTATCAACTGGCTTGCAAAATTTCTGAAAATTTAACACTTGGCTCCAATAAGCTAGTATGAACCAGCTCTAACACAGCACTTACCCAAGCTCCTTCTACCAATACCCTTCCCAAAAGGCTGACACAGTTAAGGCCTTTAACTTTCAGGGAGGGGAAATCTCTTCCAGTGGGAAAAGACTTCTGTGGGAAATCTGATCAGTCATTAATTATCCTAAGAGGAGAAATGCAGAGATACTGAAAAATTCCCCAGTCTAAATTTGCCAACCAGATCATCCTGCAGTGAAGCTTAGTTAGTTGATAAGCCCTACTTGCATTTTCAGAGCTTCTAATCAGCTTTTTAGAATCTTACTAATGAATATGAACAAACAGCCAAGAACTGCTAGACATCTGTAGCATAGAAGCTGGAGATAAAAAAACAAATTGGAAAAAAAAAAAAAGAGACCAGGATCAACTTTACAGGTGTGTGACTTGGACGGTCACACAGAGCTGTGGACTTTGAATCCGGTAATTGGTTTAATGCTCTGCTGTTGCTGCTCGATGTTCTTTTACATATTTATTTTTTTAGATGATCTTGCTCTGTTACCCAGGCTGAAGTACAGTGGCATGATCTCAGCCCAGTGTGCCTCAATCACCCAGATTCAAGCAATCCTCCCACTCCAGTCACCTGAGTAGCTGAGACTACAGGAATGTGCCACAGTGCTCAAAAAACTTTTTCTTTTTTTTTTTTTTTTGGTAGAGACAAGGTTTTGACATGTTGCCCAGGCTGGTCTCGAACTCCTGAGCCCAAGGGATTCACTCACCTCAACCTCCCAAAGTGCTGGGATTACAGGCGTGAGCCACTGCACCCAGCAGGTAGTGGAACTGTTTAATCAGCGTTGAACAAGGGACTCCATATTTTCATCTTGTGCTCAACCCTGTAAATTATGTAATCAATTCCTGATAGAGACCATGCAGGCACAAGAAACCTCTGGTGAAAAAATAAATCATTATTATTTTTAGAAGTATAAGAGAAAATATTAAAATAAGAGCAGTATATTACCAAAAAAAAAGACTAAAAGGAGACAGAGAGCAAGCACAAGTATGCTTTCTCAGTAGAAATGAAAAACTCAAAAAAATTAGAAATGAAAAAAGAGAAAAGGAGAAAAGACATTGGAACATTGGAAGACCAGTTCAAAATGTTCAATATCTGAGTCACAAGAGTTCAAGAGAAAACCAAAGAAGAAAGGAGGAAAGAAAGTCATCAACAAAATAATGCAAAAGTAGCCCCCAGATTGCAGGGGTTCACCAATTACTCCCAATGATGGAAAGGATTCATCAAATATTCAGCATCAAGTGCCTCACCACATTAAGGCAGATTATTGTGAAATTTCTAATGCTGAGGGACAAAGAACTGCTAACATGAAAAATCAGGAATCAGAATGGCTTTGGTCTTCAAGAGCAATGCAAGAAGCATGGAAGAAACTAGAAAACAATGAAATTTGCCTTTAAAATTCCAAAGGAAAATTTTCAAGCTAAAATTCTATACCCAGCCATACAATCAAGAGTAAGAACAGAATTTTCAGGCCAGATGTGGTGGCTCACGCCTGTAATCCAAGCACTTTGGAGGCCAAGGCGGGCAGATCACCTGAGGTTGAGAGTTCAAGAATTTTCAGCCTATTAGGATCTCAAAGTTTAACTTACATAAACCCTTTCACAGGCAGCTACTTCGAGAACCTGTTCTGCCAAAACTAAAGACTAAATCAAGAAGACACGAGATCTTAAAAAACAGGTAATCCAACACAAAGAGGTAATGAGTATCTCTAAGGTCCTGGGTAAAGGAAAGTCCCAGGATAACAGGTATGCATAAACCCAGTAGGCAACCAGCCCAGATGGTAACACATCTTCAGGAATATGAAGCTAATAGAATACGTGAAGTGTCTGACCTTCCTGAAAGTAAATAAGGACAAGTTATAATTTGAACTAAATTAGTGAGAAGTTCATAGAAAAGTAAAGAAAAATATAAATTTCATGGAAAACCAAAAGTAATGAAGTAAAAGTAGTCACAATTACTACATGGCTTAACTGTGAATAGCAATTTCAGTCTTAATGTGTCAACACTGAATACCAGTCTAAGCTATGTTATAAATACCTGTACCAGGGAAATGGGGGAGGGGGGGGTGGAATTCCTAGGGGTGAGAAGAACTAAATCGTCATGTGTCACAATGGGAAATCAAAAGATAACACCTGAAGCTGAGAAATCAAGAAATCAGAACACAAGAATGCTGTTAAGAACATGCCTGTAATCTCAGCTACTTGGGAGGCTAAGGCAGGAGAATCACTTGAACCTGGGATGCAGAGGTTGCAGCGAGCTGAGATCACGCCATTACACTCCAGCCTGGGCAATAACAGCGAAGCTCTGTCTCAAAAACAAACAAGCAAACAAACAAACAAAAAAACCACGGAGGTAAATGCAAAAATAATAAGCTAAAAGAACGCCTCCAGGAGGGAGAAGTGGGAGGACGAAGTGAGACAAAGATTGCTGCTTTTCAAAACAAGTCTTAAACAGCTATCGACTAAACAATGCACATTTAATATTGTAAGGCTGGTTGCCTTACTGGGAGCTTGGACGCACCCCCCTACCAACTTTTTCCCTTTTACAAGCCCCGAGCAAGCTCGGACATGCCCCGAACAAGCTCAGACATGCTCAGGCATGTTCCCCTCTCCCTTGCTCGCACAGCCTGGTCTTCCCTTAAGGAGCCCAGTATGCAAACAAGGCTTGTAACT
>CAUYQU010040637.1:0-23735 GCA_963574635.1 Cheracebus regulus
TACCTATTTTAAAAGTGACCACATAACTGGAAGTAAATCACTCCCCAGCAATTGCATAGCATTTCACAGGTTTAAATACAATATTGGTTGGCTGCTTATTTGTTATTTTCATCCCCTATTCCTTCCTGTCTCCATTGTTAAACACAATTATTGGCATAAAAGAGGTTTTTAATACCCATTTTTAGACTGCATTCTAGCCTCAGCAATAAAACAAGAATCCCATTCTCTCTCCCTCTTTCTCTTCCTCTTTCTTTATCTCTTTCATTCTTTTTTTCCTTTCTTTTGCTGTTTCTTTCTTTCCTTCTCCTTTTCTCTCTTTTTCTAAAAAAAAAAAAAAAAAAAAGAATTGTCTTCTCAGAACCTGGATCTACCCTGGGGATTTGTGAGACGCCTCTGTGTCTTTATAACAAATTCCCCTGTTAAAGCTAGCTCAGTGATTTGCCGACAAATAGACATTATGGCTAGAGTGATTGAAGAGAATGTGAACCTGAGTCCCCTGGCTTCTAGTGCAGGACTCTGATTATTACCACACACAGTCTGTTTAGGACTTATATATAACTTATCAAGAAAAATGTGCTCCCAGAGGAAGAAAGCAGACCTTTGAAGCTGGCAGCAGATTGTGTCTGGGATTAAATTTAGTGTCCTTGGTTTCAAAAGAGGCAGATTCTTCACCTTCCAGCTGTGCAGCCAGCACCTGACTGAAGCTGTTGAAGGTGTTACAGAGATTCAAGGCACTAAAGGCTCTGAAAATGTGTCAGCGCCGCTTCTCCCTTTAAAATGTTCAACTCAACGATTCATCTATGACATCATCTAGAAATGGATGCAATGGATAATGTTTGCCTGTTGCTGAGTTTGGGCTTGCCATGAATGTCCATGACACAGAAGTTCAGTTTGCTCACTTATCCCTGCCTGGAATACCTTACCCTTCCTTTTCTCCCTGTGGGGGGTCTACTCTTGTGGAGCTCACACTTGAGTAGGCTGGAGATTAGCTGTTAAACTGTCACTTCTCTGGGCCCCACCATGGGTTCTGACTCAGTCACTCTGGGATGGGACCCAGAAGTCTGCATGTTTAACAAGCACCCCAGATGATTTTGATGTAGAAAATTCAAGGCACTGCTCTTGAAAGCACTCCACACTCATCCAGATCTTCTGGAAAGAATTCCAGAATTGTGAAATGTATGGAGTGAGACTGTTAAGAAAAATATTTTGATGTTGAAAGTCACAGTTACGTAGGGGCTAGTTTTGTTTGTTTTTTAACTTGAGCCTCAGTTTTCTGGTGTGTTAAATGGGGCCAATGTCTCTCTCTTGAGGTTGCTGCATGGCTCAAATGAGCTAAATGCAACTTAAGACAGTCTGTAAGCAGGAAGGCCCGTGGCAATCATTATTTTGTGTTAAAATATAAGCCTTAGTTCTGAAAAGGATCTTAGTGGCTATGTAACCTAACACTTAAATTTTCAGCAAGAAAGGGCTGGAGCAGAAACCACATCTTACTTTCCACTGTATTCCCTGATCCAGCTCAGTGTTTCATGCGTAGCAGCAAGCTTAATTTTTGTTGATAAGGACCCAGTATTTTTAAGCTTTTGAATGCCAGTGAGTCATCACCCAAGATGCTGATTGGCTGATGTGAGTCCTATTTGGTCGGATACTAAATAACGAAGAGGAATAAACTGGTTATTAATGCAGAGAGGCTAGGAAAAGGCAGTGAATAGCAGCCCAAAAATAGCCTCAATAATTATAAGTCTTACAAAGCCTGTTGCAATGTACTTTATGAGTCAAAAATGAAGTGTGTGTGACATGAAATGAATCATTCTGTGAATAAGAGAAGTAATCTTGCTAATTTAAATGTGTTTTGTCAGCAGTGATGCTCTCTCCTGAATAATGTGTGCCCTTAAACAAAAATGATGGATAGCTTTGTTGATCTAACATAAAATGGATACAGTTCTGCCTGTAAAAAAAAAAAATCATGGTAATTTAGTGTTAAGTAGACTCTGGCCTCACCTTAGTAAAAAAAAAATTTTATAACACAGTTAAGTAAGTTTTTATGTATCAACCCTTGTACTTTGGGAATACATGGCTAGCCTCTTTCTTTCACTTTAGAATTGATGGGTAGGAACAAGAAGACCATATTTCTTCATTTGTCTCTCTCCAGAGGAATCTGTCAGTATTGTTACATGCTATTCTCATAAGCTGCTTATTTTATATTGCAAAATGATCATATTTTCATATTCATATTATTTGTAATTATTTCCAGTGTTTTTATTGGGATAGGTGAGATGGCGTGTGTTTCTTTGGTGTATTGGTACCTTGTTTCTGGAACAAAATTGAGACATATATTAAGTTTACTGTCTCCACTGATTTTTTTTGTGATACATTAAAGGTTTTGGACTTCAATAAATTCCTTCTTCCACTGCTGAGTTTAAAACAATTGAGAGACTCACACAGGAGGCATGCCAAACAAGAGGTCCAAATTTCTCCTTGATGACTGAGAAAATGTTGAGAATGTGGTTCTCAACCATGGCTAAGTGGATTTGTTAAGATTTCCTTTAAGAATTAGATAGTCAAGATTGTTAGTTGTGCCCCCAACCCCATATCCTCTTTTTCCTTAATAATAGAGTTGCCAGGCTTTGGTGGGGCACATGGTCCCTGAACAAAAACAAAAACAAAAACAAAAAAAACATATTTCCTAGTCTCCTTTGCAGCTAGATGGCCATAGGACTAAATCCTGGCCAACAGGATTTAAGTGCTGTGTGTAACTACTTGGAAGTGCCCTTAAAGGGAAGTCCATCTTTATCTCCTTCCTTCTGCCTGCTAACTGGAAGGTGGATGTTATGGCTGGAACTCAGGAAGCTGTTTTGGGCCATGAGGTTCTACCCACACTGTGACAATGGTGGAACAAGACAAGAAGCTCTGGGTTCTCTGATGGCCATGAAGTATCATAGTTGTCTGGAATGGCTTACCTCTGTATATCTTACATTTAAAAAGTGTAATTTTCTATCTGACTTAAGCCCTAGTTATTTGGGGTATTCTGTCATTTGCAGATAAAGTTAGTCTTAATACAGGCAGTTAAAGGTCTCTCCCACAAGGAGATCCAGATCTAATGGCAGAGAGAAGATAAAAACCAGTTTTGTCAGCAGTGATAGGCGGATCACAAGAGAACTATTCAAAAGTGGCTGCGCCAACATCATCATGTTCTTTCCTTCAAACCCCAATCAGGTTAGTAATTGTCTACCCTGAGGAGAAAATGACTGGAGGTACCAAGAGAGGCCAGGGATATTAACTAATGGAGGACCCTCCATATGGAAACATGAGACTTGGAGAAAAGAGGTTCTCCTGAACTTGGGAAATATAGATATACCAAAGATTGCAAAGGCTGAAAAGCAGGACTGACAAAACACATTCCACTGATAGTAAAGCAGACCTTTGCCATTACGGCCAGAGATTCATGTTGCTAGGCAGTGGGATAGGCAGGACTCATTTACCTAGGGTTTTAAATGTCAGGTGGAAGAGCTGTGAGATTATATTTTGGCAAAGAAGGAATCACTGAAGAGTCAGTTATTGTTCTGTGACCCTTGGCTAAGTACCATTCAAGAATGTGTCAAGAACTTTGGCCCCACAAGGGTAGTGAGGGGTGGCTGAAGCATTTCCCTAACAATCTGCAGACAAAATTTGAGTACCTCAGCATGCTGGGGCTCTGATTTGACTACCACCCTCCCACCTACCAGACTCATCTCTTAGGACACTTTAGTTTCATATGGCCACAAAAATTGTCTCTGTTCTGGTTCTGATAATGTGCTATTCCGTGTTTCATGATGGCCCACATCCCACGTTGACTTATGTAGGTTCATTCATTCATTCATTTGGTCAATAAAAATTTATGAAACCCTACTAAGTACCAGGCATTAATGGAGTTACTGAAGATATAAAACTTTATCTTTCTATCTATCTACATGTAGATCAGGACAGTGAAATGCCTGCCCTTGTAGCATTTACACTCTAATGAGGAGAATCAGGTAACACACAAGTGAGTGATAAGGGATAGGAAGAAAAATTAAGTAGGGAAAGGAAATAAGGAGTGCTGAGAGGGAAGGGGAGTTGCTTATTTAAACTGAGAAACTAGGGAAGACCTTGCTGAGATAGAGTCCAGGAAGAGGTGAAAGTGTGAGCCACGCTCATATCAGTGAAGAGTCTTCTAGGTCCAAAAGGACAGCAAGTGCAAAGACCCTGAAATGAGAGGATGAATAACAGGCCTGAGGAGCAGCACAGAGGCCGACGAGGCTGGAACAGAGCAAGCGAAGCAGAGAGTACTGGGGCAGAGACGCAGAGATGACGCTGGGGCAGTTGGAGGTACAGAGATAACCTAGGGCTTTGTGGCCCTCTGTGCGGCCTTTGGATCTTATTTTGAGTGAGAAAGGGTGCCCCTGGGGGACACTGAACAGCAGAGTCACTATCCACACACCACATCCAGGCTGCCACGTGGAGAACAGGAAAGCCAAATTCCCACCAAGAGAGATGGTTTAAGAAATTATAGCACAGTCAACCATGGATGAAGCCATTATAAAGAATGACTTAGAGCTTGCCAGTTGATTTGGAGGGAATTCCATGAGGAAATGTGGAGTGAGAAAGCCAAGATGCAGAAAAGTATGATACCATCCCATTTTTATAGGGATTTGCACAGCTTTCCACATGCATATGAATATGTCTTGATGAATATGATTATATAAGCATGGGGCAAATTATGGAAAGATACATACTAGATAATTCACAGGGGCTACATAGGTCATGAGCGGGGGTAATGTTTTCAAGGGTAGGAAAGAAATAAAAGAAAATGCCAAGTTAAAAAAGTTACTGTTCTTAAAAGTACCTCTGAATTGATCACATTTAAGTATTTATGGAAAAATGTGTGTATATATGCACATGCATTTGTAGATATATACTCTATGTATTTATCATATATATTACATATGTTTTTGCATATAAATAAAAATTAATATAAGTATGGTATTAATCCCATGATACAAGCATTACTCTTTACTTTTATATGGAGAAACTGAGGCTCAGTGATTTCAGTGGCTGATCAGGCTACACAGCCACATAGCAACTGCACAGGAGGAGCTGCGTTCCCAGATGTCTGACGCTACAGCCTGCATTTCTTTAAGTTCCCCTCATTATTTATTCCTGCACCTATTTTCTTCCTCCTAAAGGGGGAGTAACTTTCCTTAACAAAAATGGAAAAGAGCAGCCACTTATAAGATTTTTTTCCATCAGGAGATAAATTTCCTAAAAATTCTGAACTCTGGAAAGCACTTTACTTCTTAACTCAGACCCACAGGGGCTGTGGCCTTCATGAAAGGGAGTGTTTACAAGAATATTATTAGTAAGATAATCTCCCCATAACACCATGGCAGATAAAAGTAGGATGACTGGAAATTCTTCACACTGGGAAAGACAAGTTGTCCATTTGGAAGGAAAATTAAGAGAAAGAAAGCCCTATACTGAAACAAACAACAGAAAATAACAAGTGTTGGCAAGGATGTGGAAGAATTAGAATCTTTGTGCATGGCTGGTGGGATGTAAAAAGATGCAACCATTGTGGAAAACATGATGGCATTTCCTCAAAAAATTTAACATAGAATTGTTGTATGATCCAGTATTTCCATTTCTTGGCATATACCCCAAAAGAATTGGCAGCCAGTGTCCTGAGACATATTTGTACAACCATGTTCATAGCAGCATTATTCACAATTGCCAAAAGGTAGAAACAACCCTTGTGTCCATTGATGGATCAATTAATAAACAAAATGTAAGATATATATATATATATATATATATACACACACACACACACACACACAGATCATATGTATGATATCTCTATACATATATATGATATATATGATCTATTTATATATCACATTTTGTTTATTCATCTATCAATGGACACTCAGGTTGTGTGTATATATATACATATATATATATATATACACACACACACACACACACATACACACACACCCAATGGAATATTACCCAGCCTTAAAAAAGATAATACATATTACCCCATGGATGAAACTTGAAGACATTAAACTGAGTGAAGTAAGCTGGTCACACAAATGGATGAATATTGTGTGACCCACTTGTATGAGTTACATATAATAGTCAAATTCATAGAGACAGGAAGTAGGATGGTGGTTGTCAGGGGCTGGGGTGGGGGAGCCAATGGGAGTTTGTGTTTAATGGATATGGAATTTCAGTTTGGGAAGATGAAAAAGTTCTCGAGATAGACGATGGTGGTGGTGGTGGTTGTACAATGATGTGAATATACTTAATGCCAATGAACTGTATACTTAAAATGGTTAAAATAGTACATTTTATATTTTACCACAATTTAAAAGAAGAAAAAAGAAGAAAAAAAGCCCTGTGTGATTAAAAATCTAGCATTCACAGTGGCCAGGTTCCCATGAAGATTTTATCAAGGAAAACTCACCAGAGCCTATGGCTACTCACCCCTTCTTGGAATCCTTTGGAAATCCTTTGTGCTCCATGTTTCACTGCGTCAATTAGCTCTCAGTGACCCTAGAAGTGGTGTGGCCAGCCAGCCAACTCCCTGGGATGTGTTCCTTTTCCTGTGCATGATCTCAGAACCTGATTAAATGCATCCAGATTCGGAGGCGCCTAGGGGAGGAGAGATGATGGTAACCATCAATCACAGAGACAGCCTTGGTGGGCTGCATCACCTTCACAGAGAACCTGGAGGAGTTGGGGAAAATGCTCGAAGCATGATCTGGCAGGGAAAAGGGATGTGGAACTCTGATGAGAGCAGAGGCAATAATGCTATCGGACTTTTTAAAAGTTATCCAAGACTCCGTATCAGTGCCAGTTATATTTAACCTTTTTAACTTTCTGTCTTCCTTCCTTTAGGCTGTCTTAGAGAAACAGTTCTCCCCAAGAAGGACAGAAGTTCATTTCACTTGGTTGGAAACAGCAGGATGTCACAAAAGCACCCTAGTGTGGCTGTCTGCCAGCAAGATTTGAGACAGCGTCTCCAGTTAGGAGAAAGATCTGTCAGTGCCCTCCTTGTTTCCTATTTCAAGTGCCTTGTTAGATACAGGGACACTGTGTGTCGCATCTCCTTGCTCCGTAACCAGCCCCTTATACCATGTACCTAGAAAAGAGAGGATGTTCTTGCATTAATTGTGTCTGAGCCCTAGCAGACACCTGTCAGTGAAGACTACTTTCCAAACTGAGGATCACCTGGCCATGCATACATGCCTCCCCTGCCCCTGATCAGGGGAGTCAATGGAAAAGTTTGTGCCGAAAATCTGGGATGTTTCAGCTAATGGAAGGAGGGAGGAGTAGTAGTAAATCCAGGATTCAGCTCTATGACTCCTGGGGAATGTGTGGCTGGGAAGAAGCTACTGATTAACTTGTGAGGACAAAGATTTAACTGTAGGTGAGAAAAGAAATGCTTCAAGAAGTAGTCAGGCATTTCCAGCTCCAGTTCTTCTATTCCTTGCCTGTGAACTATCTCCCCAGCCTTACCTTCACCTGGACTATAAGTATGAAATGTAGGGCTTCCTTTTTTCATTTTGATTTTCCTCTCCAGTATTCCTGACCTGCAAACACGAAGCTGAGAGGTCTGAGGTTGCTCTTCCTCGAGGTGCCCCTACTGCCTGTGTTGTGTCACTATTATCTCTCTCTCTTAAAATATATATATTGAGAGATCAAATCCTTAGCTGAGAATCAGACTGCCTGGGTTCAAATCCCACATCCTAGGCCTGAGAGTTGGCGGTGGGACAACTCTCTGGGGGATGGGGAGGGCTTGAGTGTACCCGGAGGCCCCTTACCCTGCTGGATAGAGGTGAGCCCACTTCACGCTCCACTGTCTGGGAACCGGTTGAAGTCTAACTGCTGTTGCTTTCCCTGGTTGGTTAGTTAATTCATCCCACATGTTTCCTCTGCTGACTGGTGAAAGAAAGCTCCAGTGTCAGGTTGTGCCTGAGATCAAGTCAGAGCGGCTTTCCCCTGACATCTCTGTGATCCTGGGCAGATGTGCTCCCAGGTCAGGGCAGCATGACCACCAGCCACGGAAAGTCTGTGTGTGTGTCTGGGTGAAGTGCGGCATGGAGTGAGGGGCCCGGCAAGGGCAGGCAGAGGAGAAAGCACCCCTTGAAGGGCACTCTAGACATTGAGCCTTCCAGCATTTGAGGCTGGAGCAGCCCGGTCGTCGCCTGTGGTGGCACAGGCCTTCCCTCCAGGTGTGTCTCTCCACTATGAAGGTGGGCTTTGTGATAAGACCTACCAATTGCAGCTTTGCACACTCTCTGCTCTGTTCACACCGTCTTGCAAAGCGGGTAATATCCTCACTTTCATTTCCCCACTGAGGAAACTGGGATTCAGAGAAGTCAAGTAGCTTGCTTAAAGTCACCCAGCAAGGAAGTGGCTGAGTCTGAACTTGAACTCCCTGCTGGTGCCGCCAGTGCCCTTTCCTCCTCCTGAGATGTGGGTTGATTCTGCAGCGCCCACGGGTAGGATGTGGGAGGCGAGGGGAGCCTTGAATTGGTTCTAATGTCTGCTCTTAGGTAATCCCTTTCTCATCCGGAAAACAAAGGGCTTGGAGGCCCCTTTAAAAACTCTCTGCTACTCAGATCCCTTTAATTTATTTTCCTTGATTACTTTTTCTCCAGTGTAAAGCTACTTCTGTTTTGTGTTTCCTTAGCAGATTTCAATTCTCCAAGGGCATCTGCCTCCCTCCTAGCACCAGGCCTAGGCAGGGCTTCCCTTTTGACAAGATGAATAAATGTAGTAGAGCTGAAGGACCCAGGATGATAGTGTAGGATCTTTTCCCAGGCTCTGGCCTTTGCCTGACATATCAGTACTTAACTGACCATGCACCAAGCACCAAACTCCCATGTCACCTTCGAAGTCCAGTGCAACTGTCACCATCACTAAGAAGCCTTCCTTACCATAACGCTGTGTTCTAGCTACTGCTAAGTGAAATGTATATGGCTGCTACTGTAATTCATACCTGCTTTCATAGTTGGCTTGTTTTCGGCTTAGTGCTTGTTTACACATCTGTCTTTTCTGCAGGTATGTGGGTCTTTGAATGCAGGAGGCTATGTCTTTACCACTTTTGGTTTAATAGTGCCTAGTACCTGTTGTACAATAGAAACTCCACCAAGATTTGTGGGAGGAAGGAAGGAAGGAAAGAACAAGGAAAGCAGTCCAATCTATTTGGCTCTTTTCTGTATTTACAAATTTATAGGAAATATGCAAAGTGCATGAGCCAGTCCACAGAGCTGCTCTACTGTGTGTTGGAGTTTTGCTTGGGTCCTCCACCTGCCATTTCCTGACTCTTCCATCACACACACACACACACACACACACACACACACACACACACACACACAGCCACAGCCACAGCATCACCTTTGAGCAATGCAATCAGTTTTAATAGGGCTTATAGGGCTTAGGGCTTATTTCCCTTCTCTCTCTCTCTCTCTCTCTTTTTTTTTTTTTTGAGATGGAGTTTCACTCTTGTTATCCAGGCTGGAGTGCAATGGCATGATCTCGGCTCACTGCAACCTCCCCCTCCCGGGTTTAAGTGATTCTCCTGCCTCAGCCTCCCACGTAGCTGGGATTCCAGGCATGCTCCACCAATCCCAGCACTTTGGGAGGCCGAGGCAGGCAGATAACCTGAGGTTGGGAGTTCGGGACCAGCCTGACCAACATGGAGAGACCCCATCTCTACTAAAAATACAAAAATTCCCTTCTCTTTAAAACCTAGAGAAATAGAACAAGTTCCATTTAATTTCTCTTTCACAAAACTCATGGGTAATATTTTAGTTATTCAGGTTCACTTATATGTCTATAATCAACTCTTCTTTGTTTCTTCTGGAAAGCTTTACCTTTCATGCACACACATACACACATAGATGTGTGTATGTGTATAACATCAAGCAGTAATAAATTGTTCAAAGCTATTTTTTTCAACTTTTGGATTCAGAGAGGACACGTGCAGGTTTGTTACATGAGTATATTGTGTAATGCTGAGGTTTGGGATGTAGATAATCCCATCACCCAGATAATGAGCATAGTACCCAAAAGGTCGCTTTTCAATCCATGCTCTTCTCCCCTTCGAGTAATACCAGTGTCCATTGTTCTCATCTGTACATCTACATATACTCAATGTTTAGTTCCCATTTATAAGTGAAAGCACATGGTATTTGGTTTTCTGTTCTTCTGTTATTTTGCTTAGGATAATGGCCTCCATGCTGCATCCATGTTGCTGTGAAGTATACGATTTTGTGCTCTTTAATGGCTGCATAGCATTCCGTGGGTATATGTACCACATTTTCCTTATCCAGTCCACCATGGATGAGCACCTAGGTTGATCCATGTTTTTGCTTTTGTGAATAGTGCTGTGATGAACATACAAGTGAATGTGTCTTTTTGGTAGAATGATTTATTTTCCTTTGTATGTATAACCAGTAATATAATTGCTGGGTTGAATGCATCTTTGAAAACTATTCTCTGTTACTTGTTGTTCTGAGAATAGAAGCTGTGTCAAAATTACAAAAGAAATACAAATCGTGGAGTTAGAAAGTGTTAGCTGTAGGCATAAGTGGTCCTTCGTATAGGTCAGGTCTACATACTCAGACTGTTCAAATGTTTATAGCAATTCTCATGCTGGCATTTGAATCTGTCTCTCCAGAATTAGGTTGAGAGCACTGCTTAGTCAAAAACCCACAGATTCAATAGTCAATTGACAAATATATATTGAACATCTGTTACCTTCTGGGCATTGCTTTTAAGTTCTACTGCTATGATAAAACAGACATGATCACTGGCTGCATGAAATTTTCATTGTGTAGGGAGAGAAAAGAGCAAGAAAAATAAGCAAAGAAACAAATATATACAATAATTAGAAAAGGCAGTCTGGGTGCAATGGCTCACATCTATAATTCCAGCAGTTTAGAAGACTGAGGTGGAAGGATTGCTTGGGCCCAGGAGTTCAAGACCAGCCTGGGCAACATAATGAGACCCCATATTTAAATTTTTTTTTTTAAAGCTGGGCATGATGGCATGCTCCTGTAGTTCCAGCTACTCAGGAGGCTGAGGTGGGAGGATTGCTTGAGTCTGGGAGTTCAAGGCTGCAGTGAGCTATGGTTGAACAGACCACAGCCTGGATGAGAGAGTCCACAGAGACACTTTCTCAAAAAAAAAAAATGTGGTAAGTGCTGTTAAGGAAATAACTTGGGAGGCAAGGCGGAAAATAACTGATGTGGGTAATCTATCTCAGTTAAAGTAGATGGATAAGGCTGCTCTGTTCTGAGACAAAAGGTTGAAGAACGGAAAGAGGGTTTAACACAGCAGGAACATCAGGTGCACAGGGCCTGGGGTATAAAAGGGTTTGATGTGTTTTGTAACCTGGCAGAAGGCCAATAAGACTGTAACTAAATGAGCAAACCTGAGGAGGTATAAAGTGAGGTGGGAGCAGGATAGAGGGGCCAGATCACAGCCGTGTGAGCCAGGTCACATTTGTTCAGGAAACAACTGAATTTCATTCAAACTTCAGTGAAAAGCCACTGAAGATTCTAAGCCAAGGAGTTGACATGGTCCACTGTATATATTAAGAAAGTCTACTACAAGTGGCCCATAGAGGGGCGATCATTGAAGGAGACGACTGGTTGGGAGGGTGGCATTTGTCTAAGGTTGTGGCCTGGACTAGAATAGTGGCTTGCAGAGAGAAAGAGAATTAGATGCATTTGAATATATTTGGGAAGCAAAAAGGACAGGACTTGCTTATGGTTTGGATGTAGTGGCAAGAATTAAGCAAAAATAAAAAATGATGCCAGGGTTTCTGGCTCCTGTGGACTGTGAGGACATTCACGGCAAGGGTACCAT
This sequence comes from Cheracebus regulus, assembly GCA_963574635.1. Lineage (NCBI taxonomy): Eukaryota > Metazoa > Chordata > Mammalia > Primates > Pitheciidae > Cheracebus > Cheracebus regulus. The sequence goes on from CAUYQU010040637.1 coordinate 11,905, forward strand.
GCCAGGGGATGAATTAAGGGGTCAGGTGCAGATGGTGGGAGCCATCTCGTCTGCAGCTTTCTAAACACCTCTGCTCTGTGCAATCAGAGCTAATGTGCCACAGTGGGCTATCAAGTAAATAGCGATGTCCAACATTTAGAAAATCCCAATGTTAATGTTGATTGGGATTTCTCAGTTGGTCATTAGGGCATGATACATGTGGTAGAGGCAAGAAAAAATAAATAAAAATAGTCTAGCACTGAGTCCTTGAGCACCTACTATGTGCCTTGTGTGGTAACAAGTGCTGAAGTGGAGAAGGAGGTTCAACAATTTTATTAATGAAGGCAATGCCAGGTGTCTATGGAGCTTTGTCTGGGGGCAGAGACTACTTTCTGCCAGCAAGTGACTGGGGACTCCACAGGGATAGTGACATTTAAATTGAGGCTTGAAATTTGGGTAGAAGTTTTCCAACTAAAAGCAGAGGGAGCTCCATTTTCAGCAGCAGCAGGGGCAGAATATAGCAGGTTAGGGATGTGTGCAAGGATTTATCATGTTTATGGAGGGAGAGTTGTAGTTCAGTATGGCTGGGGGGTAGCCTGTGGTGGGGAAGGGAAACATGTGAGGATGGCACAGCCTGTGTGACCTGCTAAGGGGTCAAATCTGTACCTTTTGTGAGATGGGTATCAATAAAGGCTTTTCAGCAGGGAATGTGCCACAGTCAGATTTGCGTATTAGAAAGACAGCTCTAGCTTGAGGTGGAGAATGGATTGGATGGGGAAGTCATGAGAGAAGTTAGAGGGTCTAGTTAGGAGGCTAAAATAATAATTCAGAGGAAAGTTAATGAGAACCTAGAAACACTTATGATAATAACTATAGCTCACAGCTCCATGGTGCATCCTCTGTTCTGAATGTATTCAGTCCCCACAACACTCCTATGAGGTCAGTTCTATTTACTACTCTCATTTTACAGACTAGAAAACTGTGATGTAGAGAAGTAAAGTAATTTGCCAAGGTCACATACCACTTAGAAAGTGTTAGAGCAGGGATTTGAACTCAGACAGTCTGATTCACCGATAAATTATGAAGAGTGGCCCAAGAGAGGAGATGGTGATAAGCTGCAGGGAGAACCGACCCTATTTGTTGACTCAATGTAGAGGTAGGTGGGTGGTGGTAAAGGAAAGAGAGGAATCAGAGAGACCCTGAAGGCTGTGATTTCGGCACTGGGGTGGGTGGGGCTGGACAAAGCATCTGTTCATCTTTTGTCTGTGTTCCATACAGAGCGACAACTTGGAAGAGCCCACCCTGCCACTTGTGTGACATTAAGAGAAGCCCTTGTAATCCTGTTTTTCAGTTTGATCTGGGCAGACAGGGGTTTCCTAGCCAGGGTTGGCACAAAAATTAGTAATGTGAAGACTTCGCTGGAATGTCACAGGGATTACGATCCTACCATTCTGACCTCCCAGGGATATTGTGAGCAACAAATGAGATAATGAGAGGCAGCCCAACAGAGTGGGAAGCCAGAGGCTTGAGCTCAAGTGCCCTCCCTGTTTCTAAACCCTTGTAGGAAGTCAGCTAAAGTCACTGAGCCTCAGTTTCCCCACCTGTGAAATAAAAGTCATTCCTCTCCTGTTGACCACAGGTGGCTGCTATGAAGGGAGGGTGATGTCATTGGGTGGATGCATTTTGGAAATGACTGGATACTTGAGAAGCAAGCACAGGGGTGGTTACTGTGCTCATCACTACATGCCAGTGGAAAAATGAGCTGTACCGGGAGTGTATGACATCCAGACAAATCATTTTCATTGATAAACATGTCTATAATTATCAAACAAAAGCAGTATGTTGACTTACATTTTCAATTAATGCTCTGAAATCAGTGAACTTCTTAAAAATTTGTTTTTTATTGATGTATGATAGATGTACATATTTTCAAGGTACATGAGATAATTTAATACATTCATATAATTTGTAAAAAACAAATCAGTGTAATTAGGCTATCCATCACCTTAAATATTTATCTTTTCTTTATGCTACAAACATTCAAATTATTATCTTCTAGCTATTTTGAAATATACAATAGATTATCATCAACTATAGTCACCCTACTGACTTATGAAACATCAGATCTTATTTCTTCTATCAAACATCACTGAACTTTAAACATTGAAAAGAGACAGAATGTGTTAAATGGCTTTAATGTAGTAAATACATAAAGTGTCCTTTGTATTAAATCTCTTTGTGGCATCCCTAGTCAGGAATCCATTCATTTCACAAGTATTTTTTCAGCATTGGTCGGGGAACAGAAATGAATAATTCAGAAACACTCCCAAGTTCAATGAGGTTGCATTTTAGTGAGAGAAGTGAGGCAATAAATGAACAAATAATCAGATACATAAGGTATCCAATTCCAGATTGTGTTAAATGAAGAAAATAGGATGATGAGAAAAGAACAGCAGCTACTTTACATGGGTGGTCAGAGCCAAAGGTGGAAGCTGTGAAGAGAAGCTATGCTCAGGAAGAAAACATTCTGGGCATGGAGATGACTGGTGTCAAGACCCTTAGCGAGGAACCAATCTGCCCTGTTCAAGAAACAAGAAGGCCAGTGTCTCTGTAGTGCTGTGAGAGGAGCAGTGACAATACATAAGTCTGAAGGGGCCAGGGGCCAGATCATTTAGGATGGGGTAGAATTTCATTTATTCTAGGTGCAATAGGAAAGCCATTGGAGGGTTTGAAGCAGGTCAACATCATTTGAGTGAAGCTTCTCAAAACCCCCTTCTGCTACTAGATGGAGATGGGATAGAAATGGGGCAAGACTAAGCAGGGCAGGACCACTTATGAGATGGTCATCCGGGACAAAGGGGATGGGGTGAAGAGAAGTTTGGAATATGTCTGTGGATAGAGGCTTTTGCCTCTCGCCTCTTGCCTCTAATGCATCTTGCTGATGCATTAGACGTGGGTAATGAGTGAGGGGCTGAGAATGGCTCCTGGATTTTGACCACATGAAAGGAAGCTCTTGGATCAACTATGCATTCCAGATTCTCATAGGTGAGTGCTCTCTTATGAGACTGAAATCAACAGGGACCTTGTGTTTGTCCACACTCAGGATAGTTCTGTCATCAAAGGAAGCAGGATCTGCTCAGACCAAGAGTTTTTAAAACATTATGAGCTAGAGATGGACCAAAGAAATAAGAAAAGTTGAGAAGTAGAAGTAGGAAGAATGTTCTTGTTTCTTTCCCAATTGTCTTTTCATTGAGTTTACTAAATGCTCTAATAATGCCTCTTCCCGTTAAAACCAGAAGTTCAAAAAAAAAGTCCTAGAACATTGATTCTTACATCTGTTTAAATACTGACTGTTACTTCTATTCTCATGTCTTTCCTGAGGTTGTCCAGCTATGCTGGGCCATGGGGGAACAGCGAATGGAAGGAGGGTGGAAAGCCACTTATGGAGATGAGAGAGAAGCCAGGATTTACACTAAAGACTTGGCTTCGCAGGCCCCTCTTCCAGCTTTATCTCTTGGGGTTGGAATTCCCTCTCCAACCACCGTGGATAACTGAATTGAAGGAAGAAGTATGCCTGAAAGAAAAGCTTCTATAAGAAAATCCCAGCATTTCATCTCAACAGTCTTGTGGCTCTGCCCCAGGTTAACCTTGAAACAAGAAAGCAGGCTTAGGGGAGCATTTATTTCAAGGTTTCATCGTCTCATGTTTGATAGCAGCTGGTGGTACAAAGTGTGGAGTCTACTGGATCCAATTATATAACAGATGGTTCTGTTTTCAAATTTACTGCAAATGTTCAGATGATTTTTCACTAAATTCATATTTCCCATCTGATGCTACCCTCTGGGGCTAAACTTTAATCTGGGTTGTAATTAGTAAGGTTTTTGTTATTCTTTTTAATCTTCCAATAGAAAGAGAATTTCCAAACATCGCTATGCATCCACAGGGGCTGAATAATGAGTATACATGAATGAATACAGCAGGATTCTTCTCTGAGGCAGGTCTTGCCTGAATCCTGCCTCCTGCCAGAAGTGGACTCAGATATGCCCTATTTGGAGAAGCCTTGAAACCCAGCTCCAGTGACCTTGAGATCTGAACAACGTGTTCCTTTCCCCAGGCAGGATATGTTAGTATATCAAAATTCTTAGTAGCAAATTAAACCTTCTTTAGTGGAGAATAAAGGCACTAAGTAACTGTGTTACTGGACTATTATGTGTCTCTAATTGTGTCACCTCGCTCCTCAGTAGGGTTTTCCGTTCATTATTTCCAGGTCCTTTTCCCACTGCTGTGCACTAATAGTCTTCCTATCCTTTCTCTACACTCCAGCTGCCTGCAGCTGTCGGCCACCCACTCCAGCCTTGCCTTTCTAGTGTTTTCATCTTCCTGCCAGCATTACGAAATTTAACTTACAACAAAAAATGTTCTCTGAGTCTCCTTTTCTTTATGAATTTCTGGTTTCCTTCACCATTTAGAAACTTCCTTAGTTCTCCAAGCACCTGCTCTGGGTACTTCTTTTGACAATGTGGCCTTTTCTGTGCCCAAGCGCATGATTCTAGTGAACCCAGGAAAGAAAAGAAAGGCCTGGGAAGGGAGAATGTGCCCTGGAGGTTGGTTAGTCTAGGGAGAGAGGGTGCTTATTTGGTGACCTAGTGTCGATCTATTGTGTGAGTACCTCCAGCCACCGTTCACATAGAAAATAAGGTGGATGATAACCTGTGAAGCTATGATACAACAAGGCTGGTGCTCCCTGGAGTTGTACAAAGCAATGGCTCTCCCACCAATGAGCTATGAGATGGGCGTTCACTTCACATCTCTAGAATTCCATTTTCTTTTCTCCTGAAGAAGATTTGTATGTAATGACTACTAAGATCATTTCTATGGCTGTTTCTAAGGCCATTGTGATGAATGCTCTCTGCATATGTTCCTCTTATGTAAATACAAGGCACATACACATATAGCTATGTAATTTGTGGGTGCCAGTGCAAAATGGAAATGTGGGGCAGGGCCCCTTGCTCAATGATGATTGAGAATTTTAAGACGTTGACTGCAGAATATTAAACCAATTATGAGGCCCTTCTGGGCCTGGGACCTTGTGCGACTGCACAGGTCGCACACCCATGAAGCTGGCTGCTATATAACAATGTATAGGCTCCTGGGTAAGGTCATGCCCACATGGAAAGGTGTGGTTTTCTCAGAAAGGAGAGGCCATTTCCTGAGTCAATCAAATGATTAATAGATGAGTCCTCAGATAGTAAAAAATGGGTCTTCCGCTTCTTTGTCCTAGTTTTATTCCCTTGAGTCTAGACATGGAGGAACCTGTGTCTCTGGATAGTTCTGGTTTCAATACGATGCCCAGCACTTGTGGGCAGGCCTGAAACTTGCATAGGTTGAGGTCTATGATCATGGAAGACAGGTAATATTTGTAAAGTAGGTTCTCTAATGTTATATTATTTTCTGGGTTTATTTCTATGCAGAAACAGAGAAGGTGTTATTTGGTAGAATTATTCATAGAAATACACTGTTCCCAGGTGGAATAAATTCTTTGGTAAATTTCTGGTGGAGGAGGCTGAGATCCCAAGGGCACACTCAAGTAGCAGAAGATGACTGCTAAACTGCTATGCATGAGGCAAGGAAAGGAGCTTGTATGGATCCAGAAGGGACAAGGTGGCGAGAGGACTGGAAGGGCAGAGAGATGAGAGACAGCTGGGGAGCCTGGCAATGGCGTTTCTTCAGAGAAGAGCAACAGGAAGAGATGCCCCATGGCCCAAAATGAGAATGGGATTTTAGGATAACAGAAGTTTAAAAAGAGATTTTTCATTTGTTTGATATATGCGATATAAGCCCTCACTTCCTTTGGATTCCCATATTAAATTTTCAGTAGAGTCTAGATTGTGCGGTACTGTGTTGTGTATGTGTGTGTGTGTATAAGCCTTTTTTGGAAGTGTCACCTTGTGTACTATCAGGGTCAATGCAGAAGCAAAGATTGCATTTGTGAACAGGATACCAGGCAGGAGGAACTCAAGGCTGTATGATCCTGACACATTTCTGGACTTCCGTGGGGGGCCATGGAAATAGTAATGGGTGATGGAGGGCACAGAGCAGGTGGTTTAAAGGAATGTTTTCTAGAACACAGGGTTAGGGAGGATTCCTGCTTACATCTGCATTTTCTTTCCTTTTGTTATTTTTGAGCCTTTAGGAAAGTCTTGTTGAAACATTCCAGCTTGGTCTCAAGCTGTAGTACAGACTATTTAGGGAAGGTTCATGTATCCCCACTTGGACCAGAAAGCGAAAGTGGTGGGGGGAGAGGGAGGAATGCCCTCTGCTCTTCCTTAGGCTACCAGAGCAGTGGTAATTGTTCTTAGGGAGAGATGTTCACGGGATGGTGAATGTGAATTTTGGGAACAAGCACCATGGTTGTAAGATTCAATATCCCGACCCCAACTCCACTATGAAGATTCTCTCTTCATTGCTATTCTTGAAACCTCTAGGGTTTTATGTTATTTAAGAAAAAAAGACACAGAATGTCCTTTGATCCATCTGTTTTGTATTCATCAATTTCACATGTTTTCAGTCTGGGCACCACAGTAAGGGTTGTAATTCTGAGCAGATATGTTTCTGAGCATTGTGAAATTTCATAAATCTTAAATCATACTATGATACATGTCTGTGGAAGCTTCCCCCTAAAATAGAAATGCTGTTATAGATCCTACAGTGTTAATATTTTAAAAGTTGATAAATTAGTAAAAATGCATTTTAGTCATTAAAATTTTAAAAATTCTGTTCGTGCTTCTTATCTACCCAGTTACATTCCCAGAATTCATTTTCCTACTGTATTTAACATGCATTTTATTGATAGCTTCTTCAATCTGTGGAAGATGACATTTCAGGGAACCAAATGAATGGGATCTTTGATATACATAAAAGTACCATCCTTAATAAATAATTTCTTAAGAATAATGTTTCAGCCAAGATTCCATGCCTACAGAGAACAGAAACTCACAGAAACTGGTTGAAATATAAGGAAAAATGTTATGGACCTCCAAGGACAGAAAATGAATAGTTGTCTTACCTGAATATGGGAATTGGACAGTTAGAAGCTAAGACAAGACCCTCTGAGACAATGCCTTCCATCTCTCACTGGCCTGGGTGAAAAGAACTACCTTTAAAGTTTTCATCTTAATCTATTGACTTTTTTCTCTCAACCTTCTTCTCCCAGCTAACGTCATGTCCCTGTGGTGGTCTGTGGTTGACAAAAGCACTGTCGATCTGAATTATCTACTGGATGTCTTCTGAGGAGGCCACTGAACTGTATAATAACAGCTAGAGTGCACAGATTTGCTGGTGGTGATTTGATATGGGGATGCTGTTGGCAGAGCTGAAGTGCTGTACTTCAGGAGGTAGGGGAACTTTATCAGTTCTTGAGGAAGATAGGCCAGGATTTGCTGAAAGAACTCATGTGTCATCTGTCTGAGATTGAGCAGATAAAGAAATTGAAGAGGAAAGAATTTTTAATTTGTGTATCTAGTTTTTTGTACTTTAAGCTTTAAAATGGGGCTTTGGGTTTTAACATGTGGACTTTCATATCACTGGGTATTGATAATTAGAGGGAATTTATATTCTGCAACTTTGGGATAGTCTTCATTCTATTAGTTGCTTTCATTGTAATAACCTCTGGCAAGCTATACTGCACCATGTGATTGGGTCTGGTTAGGGATGAGAAATAGAATTGAGAGTGATTCTTTGGCTATGAGGAAACTGGCCCTCGAAGAAAGAAATTTTCCTTTCCAACCCGGAGAACTCTAGGGGTAACAATTGAATGGCTCACTCAGCAACAGTGGCAGTTATCCTGAAGGGAGGGTGGGCAACTGCCCCAGATTGCCCAGGAATGAGGAGTTCCAGGGATATGGAAATTTCAGTGCTAAAATTGTGACTATTTCAGGTACATCCCAGGCAAAGGGGGTGACAGTTGATTACCCTACACAAAAGTGGGGACAGACTCTGAAACATGGCTGGACTTTCTTCACCTGGACAGTGGTGATGAGGAAGAGGAGGGACAGATGGCCTCCCCTGGTCGTCCACAGACCTCTGGTTGCTAAGGCTCTTACTTTCTTGTAACCCGGGTCTCAGTGTGTTTGAACTTCATACATGGTAGCTGATTTTTTAAAGGGGGAAAACAGAAGTGGCCAGTTCTCCAAGGGCCTAGGCTTCCAACATGTGACTTCCACCACATTCTTTTGGTTAAAGCAGACACAAGGTCAGTCTGAATTCTAGAGGAAAAGAAACAGTCCCCTATTTCTTGCTAGTTGGAGCAGCATGCACATACAGTGAGATGTGTCTTGGTGATGGCCATCTTTGGAGCCTCTCTGCTACAGATATTATTATGTAAATTATGAGGCACACAAGAATATAGAATATTAATAAGAGCCTATTATATGGCAGGTTCTCTCTACCCTGAGCTAAGTCACATAGTTGCTGTTTCTAAGAACTTATATTCTAGAAGAAGAGACAGATGTGCAAGTACACAAATGCAATACAGCATGAAGTATGTGTCTGTGTATAGACACATATATGTATATATAACATGTATGTGTGAAGTAGTATGTAAGTTAATAGAAAATAGTGATTTTTTTTTTTCTATTTGGGGGTAGTAGAAAATTATCAGACAGATGATCTAGGGGATTTGAAGGATGAATGAATCTATGTAGTACACAAGAAGGGTAACAGTATGCCAGGCACAGAGGAATTGTGTGTGGAGTTTCAGGAATTTACAACTGCATGGTTTGCACTGTATGACTGGAGTGTGAATTTCAGTACTATACGACTGGAGCTTGAATTTCAGTGGTGTGTGAGCTATGAATTTGAGTGGAGTGTGAGTGGAGTGTGAGATTGAATTGAAGGGGCAGGCTGGGAACATAACATGGAGAACCTAATCTGTTGTGTTGTAGACTTGATTTATTTTACAATGAGGGAGTGACTTAATTAATTTATTTTTTACTGTTTACTCACAGCAGTAAATAATAATAATAATACTTAATGAAAATTTACTATTTGCTAGGCACTTTTGTTAAAACTGTAAAGCCATTTGATATTACAAAGACCTTATGAGAAAGATTACTATTATCATCCCCGTTTTACAGCCCAGAAAACTGAGGCACAGAGAAGACAAGTCACTTGCTTAATATCACTTGGTTGATAAAGACTTGTGCCTAAATTTGAACCCAGGCAGTCTGTCCTCTTAACTACTATGCTATACTGTCTTCCACTTACTTTATGGCAGATTGTTTGGTGTAAGAAGAGGCTGAAGATGTTCCTACCACTTAGGAGACTGCTGAAATAATTCAGACGGGTGTGTGAATATCCTGAAAAAAGGCAGCAGTAGTAGAAAGAAGAGATGTAGATCAATCTTAAGCTGTTAAAGGAATACAGATAATAGGATTCAGTGAACAATAACATATGAAGAGTAGAGAAAGAAAAATTGAGGATGACTTCAAAATTTCTGGTTTAGGTGAGCTTGTGAATGTTAGTACCCATCATCATAAATAAGAAATAAAAGAGGATAGTTTGGTTTGGATGGAAAGACAAAGTTCATTTTGAGAGTTTGAAGCACTCATCGGACATCTGAGCCGTAGTGTGTGGGAGACAGCTGGAAAGAAGGATAGGTTCAATGGAAAAGGCAGTTGTAAGGAAGGACTGGGACTTCGTGCCAAATGCATTAGGAAGGTCGAGTAAGGCAAAGCGTGTGGAGCTCCCACTGGATCTGTAAATAAAGGGGTCAGCGTGACCTTGACACGAGCAGAGTCAGTGGAAGGGTGGCTGGCAGCCAGACTGCTGTGGGTGAGGAAAGGAGGAAGTAAAATCAGCAAGGGGTGGCCTAGATTTCCAAGAATTTGCCTGGGAAGGGAGGGAGAGAAATAGAGCAGGAGCTGCATGGAGATGGAGGGTAGAGAGAGGACATTTGTTGATTTATTTGCTTCTTTTAAAAAAAACAAAGGATGTTTGAGGTTTTTTTTGTTGGTTTATTTTTATTTTTATTTTTCCTGAGGTAAGAGAATCAGAGGAGAGAGGAAGGCTCAAGATTTAAAAAGAAGAGGAGACCTATTAATGGATCTAAGTGCCTAAGAGCAGCTAAACAAAGGACATGTGGAAGGATTAACTTTAGAGGACATTTTATTCTTTGAAAATAGCAGGGAAGAAGATAATGTTTAGAGAAATGGGCATATTTGTAGTCATGTATGGGGGTAGGAAATGGAAAAATTTCATAATTATCTCGAAGAAGTTCTAGTAAAAATCATATGCCTAAAGAGAAGAGGGTTAGGAACCTGGAATGAGACGGTGGAGGTTGGAATACAACTTTGGTAAACGGGATGAAAGGGAAATATACGTTCATGAAGAATGTATTATATGTTAAGCACTATACTAGATCCCCATGCATAATAGCACTGGTAATAATAAATAATAAAGCTGAGGTTAATCCCTTTGAGTTGTTTATAAAAAGCTAGTGCTCCATAAATATTTATTGAGTGATTGCAGTTTGCTTTGTGTGGCCCAGTTTGCAGGTAAGTCCCTCCTCTGATTCAATCAGTGAATATTGACTGAAAGTCTACTGTGAAAAAAATCCTGATTCTAGAAGCATGGAGGAGGAAATGTATGTCTCAGGAAGCTTAAGACAGTCCCTGCTCTCTAGGAACTTGTCTAAGTGCTGAGATAACAGTTAGTTTTATCCTTCCTTCTCCAGTGTCTCAAGATCCTGGGGGATATCCAGCATCTAGAATAGAATCTCTGAGGACTTTGACCCCAGTTGTACACAGTTCATATAGTGCCTCTGGGTTCTATTACTATGATATCACCACCCAGCAGTGGCTGTCATGTTACCTCGAGAAGCACTCCTAATCCTAGACCACTGGTTCTCACTGTGTGGCCCCCAACACAGAGCATCAGTATTTCATTTGAAATCCAAATTCCCAGGCCTTACTCAGGAACTCCGGGGGGTTAGCCTAGCAGTCTGTGTTTCTATAAGCCTTCCCAGTGACTCTGATGTCCACTCAAGTTTGAGTATCACTTCTGTTGACCATGGCTGTCATGGTCTTGGCTGATCTCACCTCACTATAGGGACCTTTCTTGTGTGTTTGATGCCAGTGCTTAGTACAGACCTGCAATAAATGTTCCTTGAAATCACTGACTTTGGTCAGGGCTGTGCATATATGTGTATGGGTGTTGAGGAAAGGGTCAAAGGAGGAGATCAGAGAGGGTAAGGGCATGCAGTTTTTGTCTTCTCCCTTTTCTCAGTGAGAAAGACATTGTGCTGAGAGCAGGTTGGGAACTTGGGGTAGAAAGATACACAAACTTCTAGAACTGCATGGAGCTTGGCAATGACCCAGACCAGTGGCTCCTAACTTCTTTTGGAGTCATAGATCTTTTGGAGAATAATAGTGTTGATAAAAATGTTATGATTATAGTTATTTATTGAGTGATTGCTATGTACCAGCACCAAGTGTTATGACTGTTATCACATTTAATCCTTGTCAATAGGCTCTAGTTTATTGTCAGTTACCAAGAAAAAAAAAGAGACAAGCTTAAACAGCTTTCCCAAAGTCACACAACTGGTAAGTTATAGAGCTGGGATTCAGATTTGAGATTTCTTTGTGTCCAGGCACTGAAACCACCAAGTCAGTGTGCCTAATATATAAGGAAGGCTTTAGATGCTCTCTTTCTCTCTCTCTCTCTCTCTCTCACACACACACACACACAATTTTTTTTTCAGAAATTTAAGCATTCCTTAATCAATGTTGGTAATCAATGTCTGTTACCCATTACCTGTTACTCAAGGTAATCAATGTCTGTTGGCCATCTTAACT
>CAUYQU010040638.1:0-22557 GCA_963574635.1 Cheracebus regulus
TTATTATCCACCTTCTGAAGCCTAATTCTGATGATTCTTCACACTCGTTTTCCATCAAGCCTTGTTCCGTTACTGATGAGGAACTAGCGTCCTCTGTAGAAGGAGAGACTTTCTGATTTTGAGTGTTCTCAGTTTTTTTTATGGTGGCTTCTTGGCATCTTTATGGTTTTATCCATCTGTCATCTTTGTAATTACCAACTTTCAAATTAGGTCTCTGAGTGGACGTCGAGCTTGTTAATTCCCAGCTCCGGAATCTATGTAATTTTCACTGTGGTGACCCGCAACGCTAGCTAAAACAGCAGAGTTGAAATTCGTGGTGCTTTTCTGCCTGGGGGTCTCCGGTCTGACTTCCCTCTTCAGTCCCTTTTTCAATCAGCTGGATGGACTGCTGTGCCTTCACAGAGCTCCAAACATCATCCAAAAGAAGACTCAGTCCCGTTTACTCCGCACCAAGAGCCGCCAAGCCGAGGTGCTGGCAAAAAAGCTGCGCCAGCTGAAAGGGTCGCTCTGGCAACCCATGGGGCTCCTCTGCTGGGAATGTCCTGGTCCATGGGCAGCAAAAATTTATCGGTAAGTGTGGCGTTCACTGGCTCTCTGCGCTTTTACTGGGAACTGCAACCCTGAGCTGCTAGTGATCAGCCATCTTGGATCTCTCCTGTTCTGGGTTATTTTTAATAAATAAATTATCAATTAAAGTCACTTTATTGACTTCCAAAATTATAAAAGTAATGTAATATTTAGTGTAGATCATAAAATATGTAAAGAAAAGCAGACTAAGAGAAACAAAATTTATAAGATCATTAGAGTCACTGCTATTGGTTCCCAATATTTTTTATATGTTTACAAACATACACTCCTGAATTAGAACTATGTAAGCAGTGATGTATTGTTTTGTGCTTTGTTTTTAGTCAATAATTTTCTGTATATTTGCTCAACTCTTTTAGTTTTCTTTGAAAACTCTATTTTTAATAACTCATATGAGTAATTCATATGGATATAGCTTATCTTATTTACTCACTAGCCCATTGGTGAATATTAAGGTGATTTTCCCATTTTTGTATTAGAGAAAACTCTATTCTGAGAATTATCTACATACTATTTTTTGTGTGTGTATGAATCTCTATTCTTTCATGAGAAGTATAATTACTGGGTCAAAGGGCTTAAACAACTTAAATTCTTTTGATATATATTTACTAAAGTATTTACAAAATACTATTTTCTATTTATATTTTTGACTGCTAATTGATGTTTAATTTTTTATTTATTAACAATTTATATTTATTATTTTTGATTCCTAATCTCTTTACCTATTTTTCTGTAGCAAGAATTTATATTATGTATTGTGTTATAAGAACTCTTTACATTTGAGTATCTTACAATGGGTGTAATAGACCTGAATAAAATAGTAACTACTTCCAAAAGCTTATTTTAGCATTCAAAGACAGAAAAAAAAATAAGCAAACCAGAAAACAAGACATTTGTTTGTTTCTGACAAACACATTTCTTTGCATCTGACATTTTAGACAGTGGGATAAAAAGGGTGATGTTTTCACTAATTTGGCCAGGGCATGATAAAGTTCTCTAGTTTCTCAAGTCTTTATTGTATTTTATTTTATTTTTTGAGACATAGTCTCACTCTGTCACCCAGGCTGGAGGGCAATGGCTCTATCTTGGCTCACTGCAACCTCCACATCCCGGATTGAAATGGTTCTTCTGCCTCAGCATCCTGTGTAGCTGGGATTATAGAAACCACCACTTCGCCTGGCTAGTTTTTGTATTTTAAATAGAGATAGGATTTCACCATGTTGGTCAGGCTGGTCTCAAACTCCTGTCAAGTCTTTATTTTAAATAAATATATAGTTAATATAAATTTCCAAATTTAGGTTTTGCCCATTTCTTGTTAATTTTTTTTCTTTTGCATGGGATCTCTTTGTATTATGTGTCCTAGCTGGTTATAGCAAGTGACTGTTCAAGTACAATATTGATAATTGGAGCTATGATTCCAATGTAAGCATCAGGGAGAGCCAATTACCACAGAGTGGTACTCAAAATTTTTTGTGAGTCCCCAGGACTCTGTCTCCCTAACTTCCTAACCTCATATTTGGTATAGAGGTGTCAGAGTTGGAGAACCTGATGATGACCAAAAAGCTTATATCTGTTGATAGTTTATTTCTTGAAATTGTACTAATAAACTTACTCTTTATCAAACACCTTGATTTGTATCTTTGGTTACTAGTCAGAATTAATAAGCCTTAAAAAGGTATTTATACATTCTAAAAACTCATTTAATATTACCCAACTTATATTACAGGTTTTGAATTTATTTCCACATAGATTTTCACTTAAAGAAGAAGAGGTTGATTCATCATAACTAGATAACATTGAAGAAGACTGAGAAGCTGTCTTTGCTTCCTAACTTTGCACTTGGCTGGGAGTGTGTGAGAGGTGTATGAGTGACTATTAACTGTGGAAGCAATCCCCAGGAGCCATCTATCTTACTATCTTGCTGAATATCAACCTGTGGATTTTCATGACACTAATTACCACATGTGGGCCCTGACAGTTCACATTAGCCCAGGGAAAATACAAGAATCAAGGAGAAGTATTCTCATGTACCTCCCCTAAAGGTCTGCCAAACGGTTACAGGTAAAGGTTTGAGACATATATTTTTTCTTCCAGGCATACAAAATATTAACTATAGTATTGCATTTATACAGTGAACTAATATTCCTTGATACAATTAATGATTCATACTAAATCTGAAGACTTTGACTATTTTGTGTTTTGGGGTTTATTACTATATTTTGTTCATGGACTTAGCTGAAAAAAATTTATGTAAGAGAACAGGAGAGAATATTGACACCATTATTTTTGTCCTCCCTGTGCACCAGCAACTCAAATTAAGGATAGGGATAAATGTTTGCCTTTCTATAGCTTGCCTCAAACCATCACCAAGTGCCCCCCATATACAAATCACTTGCTTCTGTATATTTTGGTATCATTTCATGTTTGCCTTGATTATTGTGCTTAGTACCATGATTTAAAATATTTATTTATCCAGCTTCTCTTTACTGAATTATAACTTTCATAAATATAGGAAACTGGCATCGTGTGTGTGTGTACGTGTGTGTGTGTGTGTGTGTGTCTTCTTCAAACCTCTGTACGGGGCAAAGCATATGGCAGTTGTTTATTGGATGAACCAATAATCTATTGAATAATCATTTATTTTGTTCTCACATTACTTCTGAACTTGATCAACATCAGAGTCTGCCAAATGCTTTTATAAACTATGTTCTATAATGTTACTAAAATTTAAACAATTTTCTGTTAAAAAATGTTTTCACTGTGCTTCTCTTCTTCTTACAGGGTAAATTCATGTTTGGTTTGATGAGTAAGTGTATTTAGACATTTATCTGGCAAACTTGAACAAATTCTTCTGGGACGATAGATCAGTGTACTGTGCTTTAAAGTAATACTATAGCATGTGGAACTTACTATGACAGCTTCTAGCAGCAGCAATAGCTAACATTTATGTAGCATTTACTATGTGCCAGGCGAAAAGTTAACTCAAAACTATTTTCCAGGCACTATATAACTATTTAATGTAGATTAATTTATTTACTCTTTGCAATAGTGCTATGAGGCTGGCACTATTATTCACATTTTAAATATGAGAAAACTGAGGCAAGGAGAGGTTAAATGAAGTGCTTAAAGTTATGTGCCTGGTAAGTAGTAGAGTTAGTGTTACAAACCAGACCATATGGCTTCAGATCATCGGTCCATGATCTTGACCATTATGCCAAAGATTCTTCAAAGACTGCTATTCTAGATAACATTTAGAACATGACCCTGAGGTGGAAAATATTAAGTAGTAAAGCTACAATTATAGAAATGTAACCTATCTGGAATGCAATATCATCAACATTAGGCTGAGAAAGTTTTACTGATGGCTGTAAACTTCTATATTATGAATCAGGTGTTCATATCTTAGAAATGTTGAGATGAAGTGGCATATATAGTGTCTGTAGAGTTCTGGAATGGCTAAACCTAATCCAAAATCTTTGAACAAACTACACTGTTAGATCTGTGTTGTTCTTTCGTGTAGAACTGAAGTTTTTCAGCCAAGACTGATTAATTAGTGCTGTTTAGGAAAGATTGTCCACCTGGGTTTACTCTCCTCTTAACGTCCCATATCTTCCCTGAATCTCGGCTAAGAAAAACGGGTACTGGAGCTGCCAGCCCATCCTCTGTGCCTCTCTGCTTTCCCCTACGTTCTGTGCAATAGCACTGCCACCTCTCACCCAATGCCCATGCCCTCCAGCTTTCAGTCAACCTCAATGGCATGGCCATTCTTTCAAAGTTGCTTCCACTCTTTATTTAATCTGGTTAGAAAAAATGACACACTAAAGCATTTTGATAAATTAGAACATAATGATAGTTTTCCATATTGTTATAGGATGTGACATTTAAAATGAAGTAAAATAGGAGTTGTTTTAAAAGGTGTAGGAAGAACCGTCTTACCTGCCAGCTGTGTTCACCAAGGATTTACCTTCACCTAGGTATTGTCTGCAGGACCATGTTAGCCCTGAAGAGATACCTTTAAATAGTACCAGTCATTAATATATATTGATATCAATTTGGAAGCAGCTACTGTTTCTTGAGTGTTTACATTGCATGGTATGTGCCTTGTATATATTATTTCATTTAACCCTAGCAATCATGCTCAGGTAGGTGTTATCACAACTTTACACATGGTTAGAAACAAAGCAAAACAAAAGTAAACTAAACTAAAATTAGAACAACACCAAATGGTAATGTTACATTTATCTCAAGTCTCAGAGTGAGTAAGTTGCAAAGGTGGGATTTGCTATTAGTGTCTTCTAAATCCAAATCCCAAATTCCTCCCACACCACCATGTTGAAAAAGTAAGTTTTAAGGAGGGACTGGAGAAGCAAGAAAGGAAAGTGTTTAGAGAAGGAAGGCCCTCTAAAGTGTTTAGAGACTGGCAAACCACAAGGTAACACCAAATCTAAGAGAGTCTCTGAATGTTGACAAACTGATGAAGAATAAAAAGATTCTAGGAATTTCATAATGTTCGCTGTTTGCAATGTTATGCAAGCTTGCTGTTTATGTGAAGTCAGCATGTGAGACTGGAAAGGAGTTCAAAGTGGATGCTGAAATGAAGAAACTCCAGCTTTAAAAATTTGTTTGCCATATTCAGATATCAAATGGTATGCTTTCAAGAGGTACTGTATAAAAGGTATTGTTGGAGGGGCCAAGATGGCTGACTAGAAAAAGCTATAGTTGGAGTCTCCCACTGAGAAGAATGAAAACTGTGAGTGAATCTTGCACCTGCAACTGAGGTATCCAGGTTCTCTCAGTGGGACTGACTAGGCGGTTGGGACAACCCATGGAGAGGGAGAAAGAGCAGGGTGGAGTGGTGGCGCACCCAGGACCTCCATAGGGCAAGGGAGCTCCCATCTCCAGTCAAGAGAGGCAGTAAGTGTGCTACCCTCCTGGGGAAACCATGCCTTTTCCACAAATCTGCACAACCTATGGATCAGGAGATCCCCTGGTGACTCCATGCCACCAATGCCTTGGGGCCCAAGAACAGAGCTGTGCAAATTCTCCATGGCCGCTGAGCTGGAAACTGCCCAAGACTACTGAGTTCCTGAGGGAGCAGTGGCTACAATCACCGCAGCTGCCAGCCACTGAAGACACTGAGTTCCCAGGGAGAGGAGCATCACCATCACTTCAGCTGGCTACTACTTAAGGGACTGAGCTCCTGGAATGAAGGGCAGCAGCCATCACTGCAGCTGCAGTCTGCTGTTTTCCCCTGCTGGGGAAACTGAGTGGTGTGGAGCCAAGAGGAATTCCCCACAGAGTAGCACAGTGGCTGTGGCAGATCGTGGCCAGACTGATTCTTTGAGCTACACCTGAACCATCCCTCCTCACCTAGTAAGACCTCCCTGTGGGAATTTCAGCAACCCCAGCCAGGGGTTTAGGGACAGAACTCTGATCTCCTTGAGATGGAGCCCCTAGTGGGAGGGGTGGACACTATCTCCATGGATCAGGGAACTTAGTCTTTCCCTCTGCTGGCTCTGAGGAATCCAGGCAGTCCCAGTTGAGTGGGATTCCCCATTGCCAACAAGGGGCAACCATTGTTTTGTTAAGCAGGCAGCTGACCCTTTCCTCCTAACTGGGTAAGATCACCAATAGGGGGTCACCAGACACTTTGTACAAGAGTGTTTCCACTGGCATCAGGTCAGTGTCCCTCTGGGACAGAACTCCCAGAGGAAGAAGCAGGCAGTCATCTTTGCTTCTCTGCAGCCTCCACTGTTGACACCACCAGGTGCGAGAGGGACCCAGGTGAATAGGGTCTGGAGTGGACCCCAAGCAAACTGAAGCAGCCTTAAGGAAGAAGGTCCTAACTATTAAAACACACACACACACACACACACACACACACACACACACACACACACACCAAAAGAAACAACTAGAACAATAGCATGAACAAAAAATTCATCACAAAAACCCCATCCAAAGTTTAGCAACCTCAAAGATTGAAACTAGAGAAACTCATGAAGATGAGAAAGAATCAACAAAAAATGCTGAAAACAAAAAGCCAGAGTGCCTTTTCTCCTCCAAATGATCACAACACTGCTCCAGCAAGGGCACAGATCTGGGCTGAGGCTGAGTTGGATGAACTGACAGAAGTAAGCTTCAGAAGTGGAATAATAACAAACTTCACTTAGCTAAAGGAGCATGTTCTAACCCAATGCAAAGAAGCTAAGAACCATGATAAAATATTACAGGAACTGTTAACCACAATAATCAGTTTAGAGAACACAAATGACCTAATGGAGCTGAAAAACATAGCAGAAGAATTTCAAAATGCAACCAAAATTATCTATAGCCAAATAGACGAAGCAGAGGGTTGAATTTTGGAGCTCAGAGACTATATTTCTGAAACAAGACAGGCAGATAAGATTACAGAAAAAAAGAATGAAAAAGAAAGAATAAAATCTCCAAGAATGATGGGATTATGTAAAAAGACTGAACCAGTGACTGACTGGGGTTCCTGAAAGAGACAGACAGAATGGAACCAAGTTGGAAAATATAGTTCAGGATATCAACCAGGAGAACTTCCTCAACATAGCAAGATAGAACATCATTCAAATTCAGGAAATCCAGAGAACCTCAGTAAGATAGTCCATGAGAAGATCGACCCTAAGACATATAATCATCAGATTCTCCAATGTTGAAATGAAGGAAAAAATGTTAAGGGCAACCTGAGAGAAAGGCTTGGGTACCTACAAAGGGAAGCCCAACAGAGTAACAGCAGATCTCTCAACAGAAACTCTATAAGCCAGAAGACACTGGGAGCCAATATTCAACATTCTTAAAGAAAAGAATTTTTGCAGCACTGTTTACAATAGCAAAGACCTGGAACCAACCCAAATTCCCATTGATAATAGACTGGACAGGGAAAATGTGGCACATATACACCATGGAATACTATGCAGGCATGAAAAATGATGAGTTCATGTCCTTTGCAGGGACATGGATGAATCTGGAAACCATCATTCTCAGAAAACTGATGCAAGAACAGAAAATCAAACACCACATGTTCTCACTCATAGGTGGGTCTTGAACAACGAGAACACATGGACACAGGGAGCGGAGCATCACACACTGGAGTCTGTTTGGGGGACTAGGAGAGGGACAGCAGAGGGTAGAGATTTGGGGAGGGATAACATGGGGAGAAATGCCAGATATAGATGATGGGGATGGAGGCAGGAAACCACATTGCCATGTATGCACCTATGTAACAATCCTGCATGTTCTTCACATGTACCCCAGAACCTAAAGTGCAATAAAATATATATATTTATATAAAAGAAAAGAATTTCCAATCCAGAATTTCATATCCAGCAAAACTAAGCTTCGTAAGTGAAAGAAATAAAATTCTGTGTAGACAAGGAAATGCTGAGGGAATTTGTCACCACCAGGCCTTCCTTGCAAGAGCTCCTGAAAGAAGTACCAAATATGGAAAGAAAAAATTGTTACCAGCCAGTACAAAACTATACTGAAGTACAAAGACCAGTGAAATTATGAGGCAGCCACATCAACAAGTCTGCAAAATTACCAGCTAGCATCATGATGACAGGATCAAATTCACACATAACAATATTAACCTCAAATGTAAATGGGCTGAATGCCTCAAATAGAAGACACAGAAAGGAAAGCTGGATAAAGAGTCAAGACTCATTGGTGTGCTGTATTCAAGAGTCCTATCTCACAAGCAAAGACACACATAGGCTCAAAATAAAGGGATGAAGAAAAATCTACCAAGCAAATGGAAAGAAAAAAAGTAGGGGTTGCAATCCTAGTTCCTGCTAAAACAGACTTTAAACCAAGAAAGATTAAAAAAGACAAAGAAGGGCCTTACATAATGGTAAACAGATCAATTCACTAAGAAGCACTAAGTATCTGAAATATATATGCACACAATACAGAATCATCCAGATTCATAAAACAAGTTCTTAGAGACCTACAAAAAGACTTAGACTCCCACATAATAGTGGGAGACTTTCACGCCCTACTTTCAATATTAGATCATTAAGACAGAAAGTTAACAAGGGTATTCAGGACTTGAACTCAACTCTGGATCAACTGGACCTGATAGATATCTATAGAACTCTCCACTCCAAAACAACAGTATATACATTCCTCTTGGTGCTGCATAGCACTTACTCTAAAATCAGTAATACAATTGCAAGTAAAACACCTCTCAGCAAATGCAAAAGAACTAAATCATAACATACAGTCTCTCAGACCTTAGAGCAATCGAATTAGAACTCAAGATTAGGAGATTTACTTAAAACAACACAACTACATAGAAATTGGACAACCTGCTCTTGAATGACTCCAGTGTATAATAAAATTAAGGCAGATATCAAGAAGTGTTTTGAAACCAATGAGAACAAAGCGACAGCGTACTAGAATCTTTGGGATGCAGCTAAAGCAGTGTTAAGAGGGAAATTTATAGCACTAAATTTCCACATCAAAAAGCTAGAAATATCTCAGATTGACACCCTATTATCATAACTAAAAGAACTAGAGAGCCAAGAGCAAACAAGCCCCAAAGTTAACAGAAGACAAGAAATAACCAAGATCTGAGCAGAACTGAAGGAGAGATGCAAAAATCCTTGAAAAATTAATGAATCCAGGAGCTGATTTTCTGAAAACAAACACATAAATAAATACATAAATAAATAACAGACTGTTAGCTAGACCAATAAAGAAGAAAGAAGAGAAGAATCAAATACACACAATTAAAAGGGGCTATCACTTCTTGATGATAAAGGGGATAGCACTGCTGACCCCACAGAAATACAAACAACCATCAGAGAATGCTATAAACAGCTCTATGCAAATAAACTAGAAAGTATAGCAGAAATAGATAAATTTCTGGACACATACACTGTCCCAAGACTGAGCAAGAAAGAAGTTGAATACATGAGTAGATCAATTACAAGTTCTGCAATTGAGGCAATAATAAATAGCCTACCAACTAAAAAAGCCATGGACTAGATGGTTTTGCTGCTGAATTTTACCAGAGATACAAAGAAGAGCTAGTACTATTTCTTCTTAAACTATTCCAAACAATCAAAAAGGAAGGACTCCTCCCTAATTTATTTTATGAGGCCAGCATCATCCTGATACCAAAACCTATCAGAGGTAAAACAACAACAACAAAAACTTCAGGTCAATATCCCTGATGAACATCAATGCAAAAATCCTCAATAAAATGCTGGTGAACTAAATCCAGCAGCACCAAAAAGAATTATATCATAGCATGTGGTGGATAAGCACCAAAACACTTTTCTACCACAATAAAGTTGACTTCATCCCTGGGATGCAAAGCTTGTTCAAAATATGCAAATCAATAAATGTAATTCATCACATATGGAGAGCTAAAGGCAAAAACCACATAGTTATCTGAATAGTTGCAGGAAAAGCCTTTGATAAAATTCATCATCCCTTCATGTTAAAAGCTCTCAAAAAACTAGTATTAATGGAACATATCTCACAATAATAAGAGCCATTTATGGCAATGTCACAGACAATATGCCAATATTATACTAAATGGGCAAAAGCTGGAAGAATTCCTTTTGAAAAGTGGCACAAGATAAAGATGCCCTCTCTCACCACTCCTATTCAGCAGAGTATTGGAAGTTCTGGCCAGAGAAATCAGACAGGAGAAAGAAAGAAAGTGTATTCAAATAGGAAGAGAGGAAGTCAAACTGTCTCTGTTTGCAGATGACATGATCCTATATCTAGAAAACCCTATTGTCTCAGCAAAAAAGTTTAAGCTGATAAGCAACTTTGACAGTCTCAGGGTACAAAGTCAATGTGCAAAAATCACAAGCATTCCTATTCACCAACAACAGAGAAGCTGAGAGTCAAATCATAAATGAAATCCTATTCGCAATTGCTACAAAGAGAATAAAATACCTAGGAATACAGTTAACAAGGAAAGTGAAGGACCTCTTCAAGGAGAACTACAAACCACTGCTCAAGGAAATCAGGGAGGAAGCAAACATGTGGAAGAACATTCCATCCTCATGGATAGGAAGAATCAACATCACATCAATGGTCATATTACCCAAAGTAATTTATAGATTAAATGTTATTCCCATTAAAATACCATTGGGATTCTTCACAGAATCAGAAAAAACTATTTTAAAATTCATATGGAAACAAAAAAGAGCCCGTATAGTGAAGATAATCCTATAAGAAGAGAACAAAGCTGGAGGCATCATGCTACTAGACTTCAAACTATATTACAAGGCTACAGTAACCAAAACAGCATGGTACTGGTGTAAAAACAGACACATAGACCAATGAGACAGAACAGAGAACTCAGAAATGACCATACATCTACAACCATCTGATTTTTGACAAACCTGACAAAAACAAGCAATAGGGAGAGGATTCCCTCTTTATCAAATGGGGCTGGGAAACCTGGCTAGCCGTCTACAGAAAATTGAAACTGGATCCCTTCCTTACATCATATGTAAAAATTAACTCAAGATGGACCAAAGATTTAAATGCAAAATCCCAAACTGTAAAAACCCTGAGGAAAATATAGGCAATACCATTCAGGACAGATATGGGCAAAGATTTCATGATGAAAACATTAAAAGAAATTGTATTAAAAGCAAAAATTGACAAGTGGAGTCTAATTAAACTAAAGAGCTTCTGCATGGTAAAGGAAATATCATCAGAGCAAATAACCTTCAAAGTGGAAGAAACTGTTTGCAGTTTATCCATCTGACAAAGGTCTAATATCCAGAATCTACAAGGAACTTAAACAAATTTACAAGAAAAAAACAAACAACCTAGTTAAAAAGTGGACATAGAACATGAACAGACACTTCTCAAAAGAAAACATTTATGTGACCAACAAACACATGAAAGAAAGCTCAACATCACTGATCATTAGAGAAATGCAAATCAAAACCACAATGAGATACCATCTCACACCAGTCAGAATGCAATTAAAATGTCAAGAAACAACAGTTCTTGGTGAGACTGTGGAGAAGAAACACTTCTACACAGTCGATGGGAATGTAAATTAGCAGGAGATGGTGTGGCAATTCCTCAAAGACCTAGAACCAGAAATGCCATTTGACTCAGCAATCTTATTACTTGGTATATGCCCAAAGGAATATAAGTCAGTCCATTATAAAGATACATGCACGTGTATGTTCATTGCAGCACTACTCACAATACAGAAGATATGAAATCAACCTAAATGCCCATCAGTGATAGACTGGATAAAGAAAATCTGGTACATATACTCCATGGATTACTATGCAGCCAAAAAAAGAATTGAGATCACGTCCTTTGCAGGGACATGGATGGAGCTAGAAGCCATTATTCTCAGTGAACTAATGCAAGAACAGAAAACCAAACACCGTATGTTCTCCCTTATATGTTGGAGCTGATCAATGAGAACACATGGACACAGGGAGGGAACAACATACACTGAGGCCTGTCAGTAGGACCTGGGGGAGAGAGAGCATCAGGATAAATAGCTAGGTGATAATTAATGGCTTAATATGTAGGTGATAATTTAATAAGTGCAGCAAACGACCGTGGCACACATTTACCTATGTAACAAACCTGCACGTGTATCCTGGAACTTAAACTAAAATAATAATTTTTTTAAAAAGGTATTGTTTGCTACCTGATGAAAGATAGTAAAGAGGATGTTGACAGAAACAGAGTAGTTATTGTCTGAGATCTTATGGAGGTTGGGTCCATGGGATTTAGCATCTATTTGTACATGAGGAAAAGGGAAGATATTGCAATCAAGGTGGTCCAGAGTTGACACTAGATGATCTGAGAAAGATTTTGGGTTTAATCTGTGGTGCTTGCGGGGCATTTTGGTGGAGGTGGACAGAAAGTAGTTTTGGTTTATTTATTTATTTTTTTAACTTTTATTTTATGATCGGGGGTACATGTGCAGGTTTGTTATGAAGACATATTGTGTGATGTTGAGGTTCAGAATATGAATGAATCTGTCACTCAGGAGGTGAACATAGTACCAAAAAGGTCGTTTTTCAACCCTTGTCCCTTCCTTCACTCCCGTCTTTTATATTCCCTAGTGTCTCTTGATGCCATCATTATGTCCATGTGTACTCAGTGTTTAGCTCCCACTTATAAGTGAGAACATGCAGTAGTGGGTTTCCAGAAAGCAATTTTGAAGTTGGAGAAAGCTAGCGATGTCAGCAATGGCCAATATATAGATTAGCTTAGACATGGTAACTAAAGCCAGGTTACTGTAGGATATTTTTTTTTTTTTTTTTTGAGGAAGAACAGAGAGATAAGAAAACCAAAGATCAAAATTTTAGAAACTTCTGTTTAAGAAGCAGGATGATGAACCATAGTCCACAAAGAAGTCCTAGAAGGAACACTTGAGAGCAGCATCAAGGAAGGCACTGGAGGAGAACTATGATGAAAACAGTGAGAAGCTAAAGATTAAGTTGAAAGAAAAAAATCTTAAATTTGGGGGCTTATTACTGTTATATGAGTTATTAAGAAATTATTTTAGGCAGATAGAGAGGAAAAGGGGTCCTTGAGAAGTTTTCCTTTCTTTTAAAGCAGCTCCAGAAACATTTCTTGTCTTGCAGGAAATCCCCAAATCTCAGGGCTGGCAACCTTTGATATGCAAATACTGTCCGTTAGAAACTGGGTCCACCCAAACACGGCAATTCCTGCGTTTCTTCTCCTTGCCCTTGCCCCAACGTGTTCCTGGCAACATGGCCTTCCCTGTATAGCCTCACCTGTGTAGAACATCATGGAGCCCTGCATTTGCATACTAAAAGGCTAGGGTGGGAGGGCCAGGTTTTTCGCTGCTACATGAGTGACATGCCCGGTCAAACCAATCCCCTAAGCCCTATCCAAATCAGACACCATCTCCTCCAGCCTCCTCATACAAGCAGCTACGTTTCCAATGAACTGGAGGTTTCAGGGTTTCCTCTCTTGGCTTTGGAGTCCCCCTCTGTCTGTCTCTATACCAAAGAGATTTTCCTTCTTTCTTGCCTATTAAACTCTCCACTCCTTAAAACCACTCTACTTGTGTGTGTCATTTTATCCAAACCAGCATGAGGACCAAGAACCCTGGTGTTCCTCCACTCACTGGAGCCATATCATTACTACACCACTGAGAGAGAGATTCACTAGATCAATGGAGAAAAAGGTGAAAGATAAAGCAAGGAAACTGCTCCTCTTCTGATAATGGTTTTTTGAGAAATCTACCAGTAAAAGGGAGCACACAGATTAGGCAGTGGTGGGAGGTGAGCAAACACGTTAGCATGTTTGTAGCCTTAGGGAAAGAATGCAGTTGGGAGAGAGAAAGAGAGATGTGTGAAAGAAGAGGCAGAGTATGTAATTACTGGGACAAGTTCTCAGAGGATGTGGAAATGATGGAATGAGGTCACACATGAATGAGCTCTGAAGTTACTTCATCTGAGATGGGAAAAAGAGAAGAGAAGATGAATGAAGAAGCTGAGGAGTTTTGAGAGAAACATTGAAAAAGCTCATTGACACTAGTCTTGATCTCATTTAAATAGAAGGTGAGATTATTTGCAGAATAGGAAGTGTGGGTTTGGCTTTTCTTAAGGGAATAAACAAGTTTATGCAAATACAGCTAATTTAGAGACAAATGACAACATCAGGTAGTAGCAGCCAATGACTGGCCTCTGTTGAGTTTCTGATGAAACTAGTTTTTTGGTATAGAGGTCTCTTCAGCATAACCAGAATCCAAGAGCAGAAAAACTGGCCTGGCCTGAGATATTTATCTGGGTTAGGGAATTAGCATTCGCCTTCCTTCCTATTGCTGCTTCCAAACTTCTTTCAGTACCTTTAAAAACTCAACTATCTTCTTTATCTTTATCGTGCTCATCTATCTATGCCAAAAGATGTGTTTTCGTGATTTTAGTACCTGGATCACAGTCTTTCAGTCTTTCTCTCCTTACATAGTGACCTCATCCTCCCATTGTGTCATAATCCATATTAATAACACTCTGGCTTCAAAGTCCCTTGACTTCCTCAGTTTAATTAACTATACCTTCATTCCACCCAAGCAACCTATGAACACACCTAAATCTCACATATCACTGTCATTTTTCGTAGCTGCTTTTCCACCATACTCTTGAGTTGTGGCTTTGTATTTAAGAGTCACAAGTAAGAAATAAATATACACTTTAATGTTGGGGTAAAATATGGCACTGAAATTTGATATCACATATTTTAAGCCGAAAAATAATTATTCTTCAATACAGATCATATAAAACTCCAACATATTTTTTTCTGAATGACATTATATATTATGATTAGTGAATATAAATGAATGCAAGCTATTTGTAAAAATGTTCTCCTGAATTTCGGTATGAAAACTACATTATCCATTTTAATAATAGCTGTTATTTAATAAGTACCAATGCTCTAGAAGTTTAATAAATATATGTAGTGTAATAACAATGTAATTAATAGGCATTCGATATACATTGTGTCAACTCCCCTTAGTAGTACTGCTTGTAGATACCAAAATTACAACTCAGAGATGCACAGTCATCTAGCTAATTAATACAGAATCATTATTTGCACCTGGATCTGATTCTCGATCTTGGGAGTTTACTTTATAGTTCTTATATAAGTAAATTCCATTTGAATGTTTATTTAAAAGACAATGTTGACATTTTTAAAACATTACTAATCTTTGGGAACTTAAATTGAATATGTATAAAATAGTATTAGATAGATATTTTAACCAAAAATATAGGTTTTGTAGTTGTTCAGTTAGAACTTTACCATTGCCACTTACAAGTGATAGGATCTTAGGAATTTAAGTCAAAGTTTTGGTGAGTTTCAGTTTTCTTCATCTGAAAAATGAGAAAAAATAAGATCATACATTTGCCATTAGGTTGTTGTTAAAATAATCAAATGAGATAATTATATGTGAAGTGCTTAGCACATTTAAAACATAGTAA
Source organism: Cheracebus regulus (assembly GCA_963574635.1). NCBI lineage: Eukaryota > Metazoa > Chordata > Mammalia > Primates > Pitheciidae > Cheracebus > Cheracebus regulus. The sequence continues at coordinate 15,570 of CAUYQU010040638.1, forward strand.
CTACTCAATATGTACCAGTTATTAATATTATTATTAAAATTATTATCATATTTCCCTATTTTTTAAAGGGTTTTAAAATATTTTAAATTAACTGTTAATTTATCAGTTAATTTACATGTCATCAGAATACTCCACTGAGATAGCAAATGACATTCCTAAATAAAATATTTTAATAATATTAAACATATTAAAAGTATGTTTATCAAATCACAATATGATTTATTGGTGCTTTAGTTTTACTGGTGCAAAGAATTACAGGATGGTAATTCTTTGATAATATAGACTCTGTTTTTCCTGACATTAGACAAGTTCTTTACATCTTTTTCCTTTCATCTATATGGCAAAAAGGAAAATAAAAAACTTAATATTCAGATATCAAAGTCACACAGCTCTAATCCCCAGCCTGGATATTTCCTCCGTATGCTGGATTGCAGAGCCGTGGTTGGGAGGCTGAGTACTTCAGCAACCATGTATGTGGCCTACCATGAGTGCTTTCATCCTTGTCCCCACCACCTTGTAATGAGTCCCTGGTGCTGCTTGGTTAGGAACTGGACTGTCATCCTCCTGTTGGCATGCGCTGCTTTCAGCAGGGTTGCTTCTGACGATGTGTTTGTTAGCGGGGCCATTTGCTAATATCTGATGAAGTATCACAAACCTTAAGCTTCTTGAAAACAAGCTTGCTTTGTTAGTCTAAAGGCTGTGGAAACTCTGGGATTAGGGTGCATAGTAATGACTAAGTTTGGTTCCAGACCACCTGTCTGTGACAAAGGGCTGGGGAGTTGAGACTTCCCCGAGACATGCTCTGTATAGAAAAAGAGGAGGGAGAGAAATAAGCCCCTCAATGCAGATTTCCTTCTGAGTCAGTGACAGTTTACCCCTAAGGGGCTCACAGCCTGGCATTTTTTTGCAATGAGTATTTTGCTTGTTTCACATTATCTCCAGATGAAAACTAACACCTTAACTATGAGTAACATTTATCATGAAGGTTAAAACCAGTGTACAGTGATACATTGCAGAAAATAGCCTACAAGTTTCTGAATTTGATGACTCCAAAAAGCCTCTAGGTCAGCAGTCCTGAAAGAAGTAAATCAGAATCACTAGGAAACTTTTTGATATCTCAAATTCTGGGTCTTTCCCTCAGATATTCTGACTCAGTAGGCATGTCATAGTGCCTAGAAATCTGCATTTTAACATGTAATGATTCCCATGCAAATGTTCTTAAGAAAAACACTTCAGGAAATACTGACAGTTTCTAGAAAGAGACTTGGAATTTAAGCTTTAGTTACCATCATGGCCCCGTTATATTCGTACAATAAGATCCAGATGAAAACTCTCTCCAAGTGTTCATTCTCTTTCCATGCATGGATTATCATTCAGGTTTCTGTCTGTTAAATTCATCCTCATTTCATTTCCATGCATTGAATTGTTGGAGGCTTTGCATTTGCCCTCCAGATTCACTTTCCACTTTCTCTGACCTGCCTTGTATGGATTGCAGGAGGCCAGCCTGTATGGACTGCATTGGCCAGTGCCCCTTGCCTCCAGAAGGCCAGGAGAGAGTGAAATCAGGGTCTTTATTTACCCATATTCTCATTCAGCTTAGCCACAGTTTATCAGTGGCTGAATTCCTCTACTAAATACTTTAGTAGGAGACATTATAACTGTAGCTCATGCTGGATTCTAGCAACTGCTTCCTATCTTACCTCTTCAGGCCTAGGTAACCGACAACTTCTTAAGATTGTCTAACCCAGGAAGCTGCACTGCCCCCATTTATGTAACTCTGCCCATACCTTGTTAAGAGTCCCATGGTAAAGCTCTCTTCAAATACCCATTTTGAGTGTGACATTTTTTCTTGAGGGAACCCTGAGCAACATATTGAGTAACCTTAGAATGGCTTCTGAGAAAGACTTGGAAAATAAAGGATAGTAATGTCATGGCTTTTTGTTCCTCTAGTTCAGCCAGTGGCAGGCAGTGGTATCCAGTGGCTTTTCCACTCCCATAGTTCAGCAAGCAGAAGAGAGTATTACAGCTCTTTTCACTCTCACTCTTCAGTGGTTTCAGGTTCTTATCCTGTGACAGAATAGAATTTCATTGAGTGACAGAATAGCTGTTGATAGCAAGAGGGGACCTGAAGTGGGCAGCTGTCTGTGAGGCTGAGTTCAGGGATTTTGTGGGTTTAGAATGAAAAGTGCATGCTGATTGGTCCATGGGTGATCTTGGAAAAAGCACCATTCAGTTGGTTAAAAGGCATCATCCAGGAGGAACCAATTGAGAGAGAGTGAGTAACATGGGGATAGAAGTTCTTACTCTGGTCAGGGACTCTCCTGGAACTGGCAGTTTATTCCTCAGGTTGAAGGTTGAGCTCTACCTGGAACCCACCCTGTCTGCCTAGGAATTTGTCTATCTTCTGTCACCATCAGTAAGAAATCATTATTCTGAATTGGGACAGGTACTATGATAGCACTATGTACATAGTGATAAGAGAACATAATGGAGAGAAAAAAAGAAAGACTTACCAATGTGGTGACATTGCCAGGGAACCCTGCATAATATTTAGAAAGTCTTTAAGTAGAAAAGCAGAGTCCACAGAGAGTTCCCCCGAACACTCATTGCCATCTCATTACCTGAAGTCACTGCCATCTTTCCCACAAGCTAACACTGCAGTTTCCCATCATTACCTCTTACACTCCTCCAGTCCATGCTCCACACAGCAGAGGAGTTATGGTTAAAAAATTTAGAGAATAATGTATACATATAAGTGTTTATTAAATTAAGGAAAACTATTTCTGAATTTTTCTAGTTAAAAGATGGAGAACGTAGGAGGTAGTGGTAGAAAGTAATAATACAACACTCTAAATGAGAACTTAGACACTGCAAAATCACAGTTTTAGAAAAGAGGAGTGGTATGATCAGATCTTTACTTCAGAAACTCTGGAAGCAATGTGAAATATGAACTGAAGGAAGGAGAGACCAGGGAAAGGAAAAATGTAATAGGAGACTCTTTTCACATCATAGATTCTTACTGATCTTGTAGAAGTGTCTGTTGTTCACTGGAAACAGTCTAAAGCTGATCATTTTTCACATTATTATCTTCCAGTAAAGAATGGGAAAGTCCCTATGGACAACTCACATTTAAGATTTTACAGTTGCCTAGGCCTGTTATCCTGAGATAATGTACAGTTCTAAATTGCTTTAATGTATTTTAGAGAAAAATGTATCACAAAAGAATATTCAAACCTCAAAATTATTACATAAATGTCACAGTATTTTAAATCTAATTTGTTGAATTTATTTTATTTTTTCTTTATATGTATATATGATTTAATTATTCGTTTTTCAACAAATTTTGATGTAGATCTTAAATGCACATTACAATAATGGTAATTTAGATCATTACATTTTCATGAAAAGCCTCAAGTATGAAATATTGAGCTTTGAGGTGGATCCAAGATGGCCGATTAGACACAACTCCGGTGCACAACACACTGCTAGAGAGATGCAGAAATCCAGAGATCTCCTAGCTCCAACCGAGGTACCAGGTGCATTTCAATGGGTCTGGTCCAATGGTGAGCAAAGTCCACTCAGGGCAGACTGAGGTGAGGAGGGGTGCTGCTTCACCCACAAAGTGCATCTGACTGGCAAGTTGGAAGCTCCACCTCTGGCACTCCAGTCCAGATACAGTGCCTCCCCCAAAGCCTCAGCAATACACAGAACAAGGGATCTTTGCCAGTCAAGCACCGGGAATTACAAGCATGGAGTTGAATAAGAGCCTGCAGACTGAGCTATCACCCCCTCCTTTGCCCAGAGAGAGAAGGAGCTGTAAGCAGGAGCAGCTGGGTGGCCCCTACCCCATGACCAGAGAGAGAGAGGAAGCTGAAAGGGGGAAATGACTGGGTGCAGCTGGGCAGGTCACTACCCTCCCCCACAAGCCCCAGAGGGCTGAAGCTCTGATTCTAGTGGGTTGTGCAGCCAGTGCCACAGTCTGAGATGAACCCTGAATGATCCTGCCCAGTGGAGGAAGGGCACAACCCATCACTAGAGGGGTGGGACTGGGCTACATGTTTTAACAAAAAACACAGGAAGCCTACATAGCAGCAGGATGGCGTGATTGACAATCCAGCAGCACCTACCAGTCAGCGGAGGAGAAGGGCCTAATCTCCCATTATAAACAAAAAAGACACAGGAAGCTTCCCTAGTAACCTGAAGGAATCCCTAGAAACCCAGTAGTGCTCCCACAGGCAGACAACTGACCTCATCAAGCAGCTCTCTGACATCACAGCCAGGTAAATCCACAAAGATGGGGGAAAAAACAGCACAAAAAAGCTGAAATCATCAAAGACCAGGACACCTCTTCTCCTTCAAGGGATCACAACTCCTCAACAACACAGGATCACAACTTGACCAAGGAGTACAACAAATTGACAGAAACAGGCTTCAGACGGTGGATAATAACAAACTTTTCTGAGCTAAAGGAACATGTTCTAACTCAATGCAAAGAAACCAAAAACCTTGAAAAAAGGTTAGATGAAATGTTAACTAGAATAACCAGCTTAGAGAAGAACATAAACGACTTGATGGAGTTGAAAAACAGCATGAGAACTACGTAAAGCAAACACAAGTTTTAATAGCAGAATCAACAAGCAGAAGAAAGAATATCAGAGATTGAAGATCAACTGAATGAAATAAAGAGAGAAGGCAAGACAAGAGAAAAAAGAGTGAAAAGAAATGAACAAAGCCTCCAAGAAATATGGGATTATGTGAAAAAACCTAATCAGTGTACCTGAGTATGATGGGGAGAATGAATCCAAGCTAGAAAACATGCTCCAGGATATTATCCAGGAGAACTTCCCAAGCCGAGCAAGGCAGTCCACATTTCAAATTCAAGAAATACAGAAAACTCCAAAAAGATATTCCTTAAGAAGAGCAACCCCAAGGCACATAATCATCAGATTCACCAGGGTCGAAATGAAGGAAAAAATGCTAAGGGCAGCCAGAGAGAAAGGTCAAGTCACCCACAGAGGGAAGCCAATCAGATTCACAGCAGATCTCTTGGCAGAAATCCTACAAGCCAGAAGAGAGTGGGGGTCAATATTCAACATCCTTAAAGAAAAGAACTTCCAACCCAGAATCTCATATCCAGCCAAACTAAGCTTCATAAGTGAAGGAGAAATAAAATCCTTTATAGACAAGCAATTATTGAGAGATTTTGTCACCACCAGACCTGCCCTACAAGAGCTCTTGAAAGAAACACTAAGCATGGAAAGCAACAAGTACCAGTCACTGCAAAAGCAAACCAGTTGGCAAAGACCAAAAATGCAGTGAGGAAAATGAGTCAACTAATGGGAAAGAAAACCAGCCAGCAACAAAATGGCAAGATCAAATTCACACATAACAATATTAACATTGAATGTAAATGGCCTAAATGCCCCAATCAAAAGACACAGACTAGCAAACTGGATAAAAAGTCAGAACCCATCAGTGTGCTGTATTCAAGAAACCCATCTCACATACAAAGACACACATAGACTCAAAATAAAGGGATGGAAGAAGATTTACTAAGCAAATGGAGAACAAAAAAAAAGCAGGGGTTGCAATCCTAACCTGATAAAATGGACTTCAAACCAACAAAGATCAAAAGAGACAAAGAAGGACACTACATAAGGGTAAAAGGATCAATCCAACAAGAAGAGCTAACTATCCTAAATATATACACCCCCAACACAGGAGCACCCAGAAACATAAAGCAAGTTCTTAATGACCTAAATGAAATTTAGAATCCCACACAATAATAGTGGGAGACTTCAACACTCCAATGTCAATATTAGACAGATCAGTGAGACAGAAAATTAACAACATTATCCAGGACTTGAATGCAGAGCTGGACCACGCGGACCTAATAGACATATACAGAATGCTCCACCCCAAATCCACAGAATATACATTTTTCTTAGCACCACATTGCACTTACTCTAAAATTGAGCACATCATTGGAAGCAAATCACTCCTCAGCAAATGCAAAAGAACAGAAATCATAACAAACAGTCTATCAGACCACAGCGCAATCAGCCTAGAACTCAGGATCAAGAAACACACTCAAACCTGCACAACCACTTGGAAACTGAGCAACTTGCTTCTGAGTGTTGACTGGATAAACAATGAAATGAAGGCAGAAATAAAGATGTTCTCCAAAACCAACCAGAATGAAGACACAACTTACCAGAATCTCTGGGACACATTTAAAGCAGTATCGAGAGGGAAATTTATAGCAATAAATACCCACCAGAGAAGAAAGATCTAAAATCAATACCCTATCATCAAAATCAAAAGAGCTAGAGGAGCAAGATCAAAAAACCTCAAAAGCTAGTAGAAGACAAGAAATAACTTAGAGCAGAACTGAAGGAGATAGAGACACAAAAATCCCTTCAACAAATCCATAAATCCAGGAGCTGGTTTTTTGAAAAGATCAACAAAATAGACCACTAGCCAAATTAATAAAAAAGAAAAGGGAGAAGAATCAAATAGATGCAATAAAAAACAATAAAGGGGAGATCACCATTGATCCCACAGAAATACAAACTACCAACTGAGAGTACTACAAACAGCTCTACTCACATAAAGCAGTAAACCAGGAAGAAATGGATAAATTCCTAGACACTTGTACTCTACCAAGGCTAAACCAGGAGGAAGTTGAAACCCTGAATAGACCAATAACAAGGGCTGAAGTAGGGGCAGCAGTCAATAGCCTACCAACCAAAAAAAGTCCAGGTAAAGACAGGTTCACAGCCGAATTCTACCAGACGTACAAAGAGGAGCTGGTTCCATTCGTTCTGAAATTGTATCAAACAATACAAAAGGAGGGAATCCTCCCTAACTCATTTTATGAGACCAACATCATCCTGATACCAAAACCAGGCAGAGACTCAACTAAAAAAGAAAACTTCAGGCCAATATCCATGATGAACATTGACACAAAAATCTTCAATAAAATACT